>JAAMPD010001891.1:0-19207 GCA_025266255.1 Trissolcus basalis | reverse complement strand
TTTAAATTAATGATTATACTTTCAATTTCGAGATCATTTTCTTATTTATTTTTAAATGGAATTACGCTCAGATATATTCGGTATTTCAATGCTTCAAAAATATTTTGATCAATGGAAATAATCCTAGAAAATTTATTTCAATAATCGAAAATTCTAGAGCGTAATGGTTTAGTCATGTTAATAAGACAATTAGCATACATTATTGAATTGTTCGTCATTAATCGTTTCAATCTATTCAAAAACAAAAAAAATTGATCATTAATATGTTATTCAGAGTTTTTAAGGACTAAATTCATTTGTTTATATGTTACTTTCCGAAAATAATTTTAAATGCATGAAAATCTCAAGAATTTCACTTCATGGAATGCAATTACATAGAAAATGTCAATTTTTATTCAACATCAATCCGATAACAGTTTCGGAGAGAAAAAATTTTAAGGACACTCCTTGATTCGCTGTCGTTCAATCAATTGAAAGAACTTTTAAAAAAAATTTCTCAGCAGTAAAACAATAAATATTTTGAGAGTATAAAAAATTATCATTTATGTTTCAATGATCTTATAATTTTTTTCATTCTCCCAATGATATATCATGTTAAATTCAGAACAGAAGTTTTCGAGTTAACTAGCAATCATACTCAGAGAATTGTTTGATTGAATTCATTAGACTTTATTCTTCAAATTAGTAGAACTTGAAATCCGTTCCGCCTAATTTTCATGTGTTTTTATACATAAATGTTAAATATGCATAACGATATTTTATTTTTCTCAATTACATGCATGAATTACATTTCTATAGATTTCGAGAAATTAATTTTATTACTGCAGAAACTATTGTTCGGCAGTTATTGTTATCAATTAAAAAAAAAAAAAATATATATATATATATAATGTCCCTGAAAAATAGGCTAGAATCAAGGACAGTCCCTGAAAAATACACTAAAATTGAGGACAGTCCTTAAAACTTACGTTATGTTCAAGGACAGTCCTCAGAACTCACGTTATGTTCAAGGACAGTCCATAAAAATTAAAATTTTGTTTCAGACTGTAATTAAACGATAATTAAACAAAAATCGACATTTGTAATGTTATGGCAATCTATCAAGTTTGATTTTCATAATTCTTTTGTGTTGTATATGAAATTTTCAAGAAACAGATAAAATATTTATTTCAACTTTCATTTGATAGAAATTGCATACAAATGCATTTACGTGACATATCAGTAATCTTCTGATGAAAAATATTTTTACTACTTATGCAAAAACTATATCAATTTTATTTTAGCTATATCAAGTACGCTGGATGCGAATTCAATCCTGAATTTTTTTCTTATATTTTTTTAAAACTTTTATCTAAATTTCAGTTTGCATTGAATATAAGACTGCTATGATTTTGACAAAATGTAACAATGTATAGATGTATTTGAAACTTTTTGAAAACAAATTTTTGTCATTTGTTAATTCAAAATATTATTTTGAAGTGTTTTGGTTGAATATTTAACATAATTTTTTTCTATTTACATATTGATATTTGTCACTTCATTCGTGTTTTTATACAACAATGTCTAGTAGGCATTATAATAACAAGAATAAATTCATTTGTATCCGATTAATGATTTTTTTAATTGTAATTGTATGTTAACTTGTGAACTTATAATACGAAATATAATATTCTGAATCACATATCTTATCAAGTTCACGAAACGAGAAACTCTTTATCAGATCACCATAAAATTTCTCGAATTCAGCCTCACATTTAAGACATTCTTCGAATTTTCGCAAAAAAAATTTTCCAAGATTTTTCGTTATTTATTTAATAAGCACATTTATTGAATGTCCTCAGAAAATATGCAAAGTTCTTGGAAATTACGCTAGATTTGAGGACTGTCCTCAAAACTTACGTTATATTCAAGGACAATCGTTTGAAATTTTGTCACAGACTGTCACTTAATGAAGATATGGATTATCCCTTCTATTCACTAGTCTAAGATGTCCTGTTTTAATATTTTTCAATAACAAAAGAATTCTTAGAGATTGTTTTCGTGCAATTATGAGTGGAATATTCTAACGTAGGAAAAATTGGAGTGCCCGTATGATAAAAAATAGCATATGTCATTCAGCCCGACGCCTCTATTCAACCTCGTGGAAAGTTGACATTTCGACAATAATTTGAAAATTGACAACGTTTAAAAAATGTTCTTGTCCGAAAAAGTCTTCAAGTAATTACGTTAAGATATGAGTATATGAGTATGCACGTTAACTAACTAATATTAATATTCATGAAATGATCATTATAATTATGTCATTATTTTTTTTCATAATTATACATTACGTTGCTGAAAAGTCATTATATTATAAAAATAATGAATTCAGAAATCTTAATTTTCACCAGAGATTTCGGATATATGTAATAAACCAAGATTTCGAAATCCAAATAAATCAACCTTACACTCGGCCAAATAAAGGCGTGTCGGTCCTCGTAACATAATATACTGTAAAGATCATATCCTGAGTAAAAATTCATATAGAAGTTCATATATCTGACATATATGGGACATAAACAAAAATATATACGACATATATACAAGGTCATATATTCCACATATATGGATTATTTGCAAAATTTCATGATTAGACTGTTAAGAATATAATATTCAGATTTTAGTCCGTTTTTTCATAATTACACTAATACGTTTCGGAATAGTACATTCCATGCTAGTAACAGGTGTTTTTGGAACATGCGCCCGAGGTTGCGATGTGATTTTTGTATCAGCGTTTGGTTACTTTGGTGACCAGAATGTAAAACCAAACGAAATATAGATAAGTTTTTTGTTAAAACTTATCAAGAAACAATCTTTTGTTAAAAATTGAGATCGAATAGAAGATCAAAAAAACATAAATGAATCGTTAGTTTTAGATCGTATGAACACGTGGAATGCACACTTTTTTCAGTATCTCTGTCTTATTTATGTGATCAGTACTTAAGTATCTTCGTCTGAGGTGCGAATTCGCACTAGTGTGCCTTCGCCGGGTTAATGTGGCCGAAAACAAAAAGTTTATAAATATGTTATCTCGAGTCTTACAGACCACATTCATGCGTTTTTTTGTTCATTGAAAATTTAATATACAACAAAAAAAAATTCCGAAGATCAAACTTAATAGGATGCCATAACATAAAGAATGTTAATTTTTATTTCATTATCATTCAAAAAGATTCCGAGAGAAAACAGAAGTTTTGAGGACTGTCCTTGAACAACACGTGAGTTTTGAGGACTGTCCTTGAACATAACGTAAGTTTTGAGGACTGTCCTTGAACATAACGTAAGTTTTAGGGACGGTCCTCAAGCCTAGCGTATTTTTTAGGGACTGTCCTCGATTCGAGCGTATTTTTTAAGAACATCTCTGCCAAAGAATAGTTTTGGCAGAATACAATGAAATTCTCGAAATTAAAAAAAAGCATTTTTTCAGTGATTAAATGACTAAGTCCGAATTCTAGTTCAGTATAACTAGTCCATCACTTATTATACATAATTCAGTCTTACTGAATGTGTTTATACGTGAAAATTCATCAGAATTTAATCAGAGCTACTCATTTTCCAGATCTGATCAGACCTAAAAATAGACCTAATAATTCGACTCAATTTCGTTTGATCATGCAAAATCAGACATGAATCATAAAATTATATAAAATTTAACATATTTAGACCTAATTAGGACAATTCTAGGGTCTGATCGGACCTGGACTTTTTTTTACCGGGTATAATTTTAAAATTAATTAAAATAAAACCTGGATTTGCTCGATATAAAATATCTGTACTACAAAAATATTTATATTTGTAGAAGTATTCACGGTATTGAAGAAAAAGATTAGTATATACAAATGCAAGTAAACTGACTAATCTGTTCTTGTTTTTTCAATGATATGTAATGTCTAATCCGAAACATCACAAAAGACTACATGAGTTTTCAAGTTATATAACAATCACTAAGAAAGTTATAAGTTTCAATTGCATTATAAAATGAATTCATATATAACTCGTAATTTTAGGTTAAAAATATTTACGGTTTGATCCGAATATTGAATTTTCTTGATAAATCAAGCAAATAATCATTGATTCATCTGCAAATTCTCCATTTTTTCTTTAATTTCGAAAATTTTATTGTATTGTAGCTAAATGACATTTTTTCGATTGATGACATTTTTTTGGAATGGATTTTTAAAATTCCTTAGCGTTTCATATTCAATTGTATTATATCACCAAATTTGATACTCAATATTCAATTTAATATCAAATAATAATGTTTCACAAGATAATTGTATGTTAACTAGTAGATTTATGTTGCGGTTCATAATATTTCGTGTCAGATATTTTATCTGTGGCTTTTAGGAATAATAAGTTTAGTAGTGAAAACTATCATATTTATTCAACAAGATTTTTCTCAGAGTCACAGATATTTCATAGACGCATAGATTTTGAGGAATTAATTTCATTAGTCCAAAAACTATTGTTCGGCAGTTATTGTTATTAATTTGAAAAGGATATATATCAAATGTCCTTGAAAAATAGGCAAGAATCAAAGACAGTCCTCGAAAAATACACTAGGATTGAGGACAGTCCTTAAAACTCACCTTATGTTCAAGGACAGTCCTTGAAAATTGAAATTTTGTTTTGGACTGTTATTGAACGATAATTAATAATTTACATTTTTAATTTCTTGTTTTCTTAATGATATATAATGTCTTATCCGAAACATCACAAAAGGCTTCATGAGTTTTCAAGTTATATAACAATCACTAAGAAAGTTATTATTTATGAGATACAAATTACTTGATCCTTTAAAATAGCTGGAGTGAAATTTTGTTCTACTCAATTTTAATTGCCATCAATTAAAAAATATTCCAAAATCCAAAATGTGTACACGTTATTCGCAAAATGACTATTTACTTCAATACGAAGAAAAAGGTGAAGGAATGATTTCATTCATTAATCTCACTGTAAAAGATTTTTTTATTAGAATATGTACAACTTTATTCTGCAAAAATGTTATAACAAAGTCAAAATTTTCAATGCTCGTTAAAATTCAAATATAAAACGCTAAACAATTCGTAAATCGATTTGAAAGAAACGTCATTACATGAAAAATGGCATTCAGCAAGAATACAGTAAAAATTTTGGAATTCAAAAAAAAATCGAACAAGATTCCAGTGATTGAATTATTATTTTCCAGTTTTGCTAACAAAATTTAATGTTCAATTCGAAACTTTTTTTTCAAAGTACTTTTAACTCAAGATCACGATTCTACATACAATTCTTGTGATCATTAATGATTATGATGTGAACTTTAAGATTACTCTTAAATTTATTTTTGAATAAAATCTCGCTCCAATAAATCAGGTATATAAACGTTTTATAAATATTTTGATGAGTGGGACGAATTCTAGATAATCATTTCGTTGATTGCAAATTCTAAAGCGAAATAATTTATAAGACGATAAGCATACATTATCAAATTATTCGTTACTGGTAGCATTAATCTGGTCAAAAACCGGAAGTGTTAATCATTTATATGTTATTCAGTGTACTGAAGGATAACATCCATGCATTTTTTTGTTAATTTCAAAATTTAATATAAAACGTTGAAAAATTAAAATAATTTCACTTCATGGAATGCAATGCCATGGAAATTGTTAATTTTTATTCAACAATAATCATTTGGTAACAGTACCAGACTTGGTACTGTACTCGGTACTGTCCTTGGTCCTAGCGTTTTTTCTGAAGACTGTCTTCGATTCTAGCGTTTTTTTAGAGACATATTCTATGAATACTTTCTGCATTAATAACAAGAACTATTGAACGATCATTGTTGCAGTAATTTAATTGATTTTCTATAATCATATGAAAAAAATTTCAATGATTTGATAATTTTCTCTTTGATTCGTTAATGAACCATTCGTTTTTGTTTGAAAACCCAAGTCAAGTGTATGCGTTAACTTTATACCACTTAACTAGTTATTTCTTACAGTCATAAACAGAATTCCCGATTCAGAACATTATATATTGCAACACAAATTTACGAATAACAATAACAAAAAATCCATTTGTTAAGAACTATCAATTCAATGCAAATGACTCTATGTTTAGAATAAATTTAAATTAAATTCCGTTCAACGTAATTCAAAAGATCAACGCTCTAAAAATTTTTTTATCTAAAAAAGTTTTTTATTTTTAACATTGGTTTTCAAAATTGTTTTTCAAACGACTCTGTTCAACGAAAATTATAGAGTTTAAGATTATACTTGATGCAAACAATTTAAATAAATAAGTTTTCAAAATTTTCATCTGCTAACAAATAATGGTAGTGGAAAATATTTTAGTCGTAGAAATGAATAAAAATTATACATATTGAAATTGATAGTTGCTTATCGCATTATTCTCATGCGTTAATTGAATATAACATTCTTAGCATATAATGATTTCAAACAGCAAAATAGTTCCATATGCACTGCAATCGACATCAAAAATCATGTTTTATTCAAAAACCAAGGAAGATTCTTTTCGCAGTTAAAATATGCATACAGCGTGCTGCAGTGATTATAGTTCTTACAAGAACAGTAAAAACAATTCATTATGGATCGTGGGACGTATGTAAGCTCCTTCGGAAAGATTAGAAGGTAAACCATGATGAAAAATAGATATGATAATTTTTGTGAAACTTTGATCGTGGCTTTTATTGAGACATGTTTACTTCGTTATCAAAATGAGAAAAACTATAAGGAAAAAGTTTTAATCTTTGTCGAAAATTATTTCCATAATTCAATCAAATTGGTTATGATTTTTCATTTATCTCATACAGATGATTGATTTTCCTTAATCGGAGCATTACAAATAGAAGGTTTCAATTTACATGAAGAGCGATTAAAAATTATTTGGTTCAAATTTGCATACATAATTGATAATGTTGTTACAAAAGAAGTAGGAACAATTCACATTAGAATGTGTCCATTAATAATATGGAATCTTACGTACTAATAGACCTTATTTATGCATTTTTTGGTTAATTTAAAATTTGATATAAAATGCTAAAAAAATTAGAAAATCAATTTTATGGAAATCGAATCATATTCAAAGTATTAATATTATTGCAATCTCCATTCATTGAATTATTTATCTATATTTATACAAATTTTGAAAAAATATTAACAATTTTTTGGTGATCAGATGATTTTCTTTACGTTCAGTGAAAGTGATTGAATTCTCGATTGCAATTATGAATTCTTACAATATTCGTTTGCATGTTAACAGACAATTCTTCTGTCATTAATTATAAAGTCAATCATGATAATAATCCTGTTTAAATTAATTATAATATAATCTTATTTCGATAATTCTAGAATGTGAACGCTTTTAAATCATTTTTGCCCGAGGAAGTATCATTGTTATAACGTAAAAAAAATTGCATTTAGCAATGCATGTGAACTGTCATATAAAAATCTCAATATAATAATATTCATTTCTTTGTTTTGATTTTAATTATTTTAATAAACTGCTTGAATGTCTTTCATCAATAAAAAATATTGAGTTGTGATCTTAATTTCTTTTTTTTTCGAAAAAATAAACAAAAACCAATTTACACTGCTTAACGTCAATCATCTCAGAACGTTACACGATCCGTAACGTTACAAATATGAAACGTGAAATGTCCACCAGCAATAAGTCATATCTATTTTGTCATGTGACAGTGCACATTTCGTGACGTTACAGATTTCAAAACGATTTTGTTGTTCATGTGTGTTTTTTTCGTATCGGAAATTGAAACTTAAATACTATAGAATCTTCAGAATGTAACTTCTGGAATACATTTTTAGAACAGAAATGTTAATTTGCATTAAATCTATATACAATAACAGTTCGTACAAAAAATAAAATATTCTAGGACTGTCCTTAAACATGACGTAAGTTTCGAGGACTGTCCTTAAATATGACGTAAGTTTCAAGGACTGTCCTTAAACCTGACGTGGGTTTTGAGGACTGTTTCTGAACCCGACGTCTTCTCCATGGACGTTCAATCGACATAATAATTAAACTGAAAACAAGAAGATTGACAATTCTATTTTTAGAAATATACAATTGATTCCTAGAAATTTACTAAAATATACACCTAATATTTCAGTTATCAAATGACTATCTTTTTGTTTAGTTGATAGAATAACAGGTAGTCTATTCAAATCAGAATTTCCTGCATCATACGTTTTCAAGTTAACATACATCCTTTCTCTGATAAATTAAAAACTGAATATGACTAACAATTTTTTTGAATAACTTCTCATTCATTTTCATCCAATCAAAATAAAATCTTTATTTTTATAAACCAAAAGTGTCAACGCTTTCGGAAGTTTTTTATCAAATTTGTATTATTTTTATGACGTGATAATATTAGTGTTCAGCAATAAGAATGAATCAAGCAGTGAAATAATTATAATTTTATTATGAATTGCACACATATAATCACAACATTAGTACGGCTACAATGTTTTGAACTGTATTTGTTACATTATATCTCATATTAAATCACATTAGTTTCATACAACTGTTATTTATTATTTATAAATCATTATTTTATTGAACTAAAACAATTGCACTTAGTTAAATTAAAAAAAATATTGCTCTTCGATATATTCTGAAAAAAATAATATTATGTCTTCATATCATCTCAAAAATATAAACTTTGATATCAGATTATTATCAGATCATTGACTTTAGTTAAATCTTCTTACATACACTGAAGATTCAATTAAAATATCTGAATGGGTAACGTATGTTCGATTAAATTATTTTTTTATCTTATGATATATAAATTCAAAAACTTTCTAACAAACATTGAATTAAATTATATCGACGTGAATACAATTGGTGCTACATTTTATAACATGAATAATCAATACTCTAATGAAAAAAAAAAAACATTTGTATATTAATCTTGAAACTAAAAAAAACTTCATATATTTATCAAAAAGAAACTTGAGAATTAAAGATTCGAAAGTTTTTGAAAATAACACATGTTCTTATAAAACCTTATTATATTTTTTTAATATAATTATGAATATATGTTCTTAATTGCACGACAGAATACTTTTCAAAGTAATGAGGATAATCATGTCTGATTTTCCTCAATTCATCACCGCTAGGTAAATCTTTCTTTTCAATATTTCGCTTAAATTTTTTCAGTAATAATTGTTTCGCATCTTTATTCCACCTTTCTCTTCGTATCGATGTTGATGCGTTTGTAACTGATATGCTGTCTTGATTCACCTTAGATTGATTTTGACTTCTTTTTGATTGTTGACATTCGTTTTTTTTGGCACTTGGTTTCGCTCGCAGATCTGTCTCCTCATCTTGAATGGTATCTGACAGTGTTTCGTTTTGATCCTCAGAATGAGATTCATCTGACGTATTCTCAGGCACTATAGACTTTCTCTGACCTACTGTTTTCAAATTAGTTTTCGATTTAGGTTTTTTAGACGTTGTTTGCTCGGAAAAATCAGATTTTTTTGTTTTATTTTTTTTGAAGACATTTGTTGTATCATCTACAATTGCTGCTGATTTTTTTACACGTACTGTTTTGGTTATCGTTTCAGAAGCTTTTGATTTGGGAGTTCTAGTCAAATTTTGATTATGCGATTCAACAGTAGTTCTTATAGCATCTCCTTCTGTTTCGGGCATCTCATTTTCAAATAGAGAATCTATCACATCTTCTCGGAAACTTCTGCTATCATTTACACATATTTCCTCCTCCTCGTCCTCTTCAATATCACTAAGATGATCGTTGTTCTCTTGATCCTCTAAGTTGTCCAGGTCATCTTCTTCAGAATTATTCTGAATTTGTTCGAATATCTTGTGCATGACTCCTATATCTCTGACAGCGGTTGGTAGCTGATAATACTCCCTGTGTGTGTTTTGAGTATGTCCAAGGTATCTGCAAACTCCGTCGACCTCGTTTGGGTTCAAGTTCAAGGATATACATCGCGTGGCAATGTGCTTCCGAAGTATTGTTCCTCTAAGTGAATCTGGATTTTTGGCTCCGCACGTCTTGGAAAATTTTCTCATCAAATTGCAAGAACGTAAGAATCTGATATCGCATTTAGAAGAACTGGGCAAACCGAATACGAAACCGTTCTCTTTAGGAATTTCGAGCTGTTTTCTTCCATCTATTATTTTTTCAATTGCTAGTTCCAAACCTTTTGTTAGAACAACTGGAACTGATTTACCTAGTTTTCCACGGATTCTAAAATGTTTATATTTTTTAATAGCAGACTGAGCTTCTGGGGTCAATGTATTTATCATGTTTCTCGCAGTTGATTCATCAACTGAAACTCTAGTATTGAAATCTTCAATCAGCATCCTTTCAGACTCCCCGGCACGTCTTCTATTAAAACATTGAACAAAACTCAGAGTTGCACTTGCTAAATCATACCAAGCTTGATACGAAAATCCTTTTTGTAATTCTGCATAGTTTTCTGACATAATATCGTTCAAATGTTTATAAAGCAGTTTAATATCTTCATCAGTCGGTAAAATAACTTTTTTGTTTCTCTGTCTGCATTGCTGCTGCTCATGTGCTCGTTTGTTTACCATAATTGGTAAGTCACGGATTAACAGTTTCAAGAAATTAACTGTCATAGTTTGCTCCTCTAAAGCATTTTTTTTTATACATTCGCATTCGTGGATCTCGCCAACACATTTTACCAAAGTTGCAGCATTAAGTGCATTTGTCGGAGTGCTATAAGTTTGTGTTTCCTCATTATATCCAGAAATAATTTTAATTGCACCAATGAAAGCATCGTAAAAAACTGGATTAAATACTGATGCAAAATCAGTAACAGCATTGTTTATTTCTTTCATCGCTAACAAAATTCTTCCAAGAAGGCGAATTTTTGCTCGAATCATCTGGTTGTCTTGAAGTTGAGTGTATTTAATACACATTTTATTGGCATAAATAATTACCAATCTGTCAAACTTTATGGCTAATACTGGAGCATCTTCTCTCAGATGTGGAAAGACTTTATTTCGCAATTTGAAATTGGCTTCTTCATGTATCTGAGACTTTATTTGCCTACTAAGTGCCATCGATGTCCGTCCCCATAAAGGCTTTTTTGAACATTTCCGAACATGTTGTCGCAAGTACTGTTTAGAATATATTCCATTACAATATGAACACATCGGAAAATCTTTTGCTTTTCTCTGATGTTTTTCGTTGGGTCTTCTTTGTGTTATTATATATCCTTTGTTATATGCTGGGTTCACGTTAAAAAGCGCATCACCTTTTTTACGAATTTCTGCTATTATTCTACTTCTTTCTTTTTTATTTGTTTTAGGGATAAATCGAAAGCTTAAGACTTCTTTTTCATCTTTATGTATAAGTTCCAGGTGTCGCGCGAACTTCTTCTGTAACTTTTTGCAAAAAGGACAGAAATGGGCTTTGGTGTGTGTAATCTTTCCTTCTGAAGTCGGGACAAGCAGATCTTGGTCATTCAAACCACGGACACCTTCGGGCAGACTTAGAAGTTCATTTTTCTCAGTATGCATATCCGTTGAACTTTCTCCACTATTGGAACCAGCCCTTGTGTTGTCTGAACTCAAATTTTCCTCAGCTTCGGTGTCAAGTCGATATTCTGGATCCTCATCTGATGTCACAGATTCTTCTTCACTTGAACTGATGCCCAATGAATCATTTTGCTGGCTCACATTAGGCGTACTAGTCACAATTTTAACTGTGGTACACGTTTTCTTCCTAGTGTCATATGCTCGTAGTACAGATGGTTCAAATATAGCTGAAAATAAATATGCATATATTAATTTTGAATCGAAATCCTACAAAATGTTTTTGATTTATGAAAATGAGTTTAAGAGAAAACAATAAGAATACAAAAAATCTTATGGAAATAATCTATACAAATATTGTACTACATAAAGACTTGTTATACAATATATCATTTGCTATAGCTTGTGACAAAGTAAGCGAATTATTGAGTTCAATCATTTTTATAAGATCTTTGAGACTCGTGGAAAACATGCTTTGTTATCATATATTCAAAGAAAATCTTGAGTTGAAATATAACAATTATTAAAATTAGTAGAAAATTTGGTAGCCAAAGAAAAAAATTAATCAAAAAATATAAATATGAATGTCATAGTAAACACAAAAATATTTATTCTTTTAATACTTTTGATATAATTTAACAATGTCATCGTTAGGAAAAACAAAATCAATGTTAAGAAAATATGTGCAGTGAACTGTTATCTTATAGAGAAATAAGTATTATAAAATTTGTTATTCGATTAATTATAATGAATGATCGAACTATTTTATGTGTCGAAAATTATTCGTAGTTTTATGATGAAATTACCATTGACGGACGAATCTTCTTTATTTTCTACTTTTTCTGGACTAATTAGTGATAGTTCACTAATCTCGGTCGAACAACCAATACTTTGGTTATTTGCTTGTGCAGATTGTTTTTCAGGAGAATTTGAATCACTTTGATCGTTGACAGGATCCTTCAAATTAAACCTCATGTCAAACTTTACTACTTCGTTTCTGATGATTTTTGGTTTTTCTCTGGTATGAACTTTTGATTCAGTTTCTGTAATAAAATATTATAGTTAAGTTTGCGCTTCTTAAATTTATTATAACACTCAATTCTAGGCAGTCATTACATGAATAACTAACTAACTTTATTTTATTGTATATATGTATATATCAAAAATTTATAGAAACAATTATCATTTTAGAAATATAAAATACCTTGCGTGAAACATTCATGTGTCGAAACTGTGTCAAAATCAACATGTGTCGAATCTTGTGATGTTTCTGAAATAATTGTATTGTTTTCTTTATTTATATTTGAACCTTCGGTATCAATCTCCGTCTCTGATTGCAAGATAGTGCTTTCTGTCTTTTCAAATTTCTCATTGTCCATTTCAGTCAATCGATTTTGATCTGCTGTCCGGTTCTCAATTAGGACCTGTTTGATTTCTGATGCTTTCAGATTCTCATTATTATTGTCTGTCGACAGGTTTTTGATCGGAGAATGGCTGTTTATTGACTGCTGAGCTGCAGAATCAAAAAATTTAGTATATTATATTTGCATGAATGTATGTTGTATGAAATTTGTATTTAATATGTATGTCAGTAGAACTATTTAAATTTTTTAAGTCAGTATAGTAGAAAACGTTTACTTAATTTATTTATTTATAATCGAGTTATTATCAAAATGATTAAGTGTGAAAATCGAGAATATTTTACAACAATAATTTTACTTGATGAAACTCAATTCGATACGCAGTGAGTTATTTTATTAGATTTCTGTGCGACGGAATATAGTGCAACCAAAATATTAGTTTGTGCCAGAGAATATTAAAAAAAATTATCTGAAATGGTTAATATTTCATAGACAAAATCGATTCGCAAATGGTCACATTGTATTGCTTGTTGTCACTATTTGATAGATTAGATTTTATGAAGTTGATTTTTTGAATTACCGGTAACTACAGACGGTTCAGTAAAATGTAATCCAGAGCAGTCTGTTAAAGATTGTGTGTGAGCTGCAGTCATATCTTCCATTGCATTTACATCTAATCGTTGATAAGCATCAGAATCCTGCAACGTATTTTTCAAGTGCGCTTGGTCAGTTGAAGATTTTGACATTTGGTCATGTGACTTTTCATCATGATCAGCGTTCGTATGTTTTTTCGGCTCATTTGAGGATTTTTCTAGAACAAAGTAATGATTTATAAGTGAATTCAAAATTTAAATAATTTTAAATAAAATGTTCAGATCAAAAACATAGAACATGTAATACAAATAATTGTTTTAGAGGTAATGAAAAATTCAACGATCAAATGATGATCACAATCTTATAATTTAATGCATTTTTACCTATCAGTTCTGATTGATCAGTTGAACTATTCACAGAATAGTTAACTAGAAGATTTGGTTTTGGAAAATCATTTGTGCTACCCTCTAATTTGTTCGAACCATCGATATGAAGAGTTGAGGCAGAATCTACTGTTGAAGTTTTCTGATTCAAGTCCAATGGTTCTGTCTCAACTTTGGCAACCAGTTTAATGTTTGTCTTCCTTTGATCCTGATCCCCTGAGCTTGTAACAGTGGACAGTGATGCTTTTTTTTTCTTGACTAATGTTGGTGACTTGGAATGTGAAATAGAATGGTCTGAAAATGTGAATATTGAAAACTGTTAATCGTATCGTAATCAATTAAACATAGATAGTTATAAATTAGATTGTTATCAGAAAATTCAAGATGAAATAAAACGTCTAATAATCAATCATTTTGATCATTACATTATAGTATAAATTTCACTTAATCGATCTACAGTATTTCATGAACACATATTTGAAATGAGTTTTGGCGGTCAATCGTGTCGATAAAAAAATATTTTGTCAAGTTCAGTTGCTGAGAAAACTGTAGGTTGATTATTGTGATCATTTTATTGTGATTGTGTGGTGAAAAGTTATTGAAAAGTTATTATTTTTTAACTTTTCTAAGGCATCAATTGTCGATAAATATCGTTTCGTTAACAAAGAATGCATTCAAAATACTATTTACCATCACTCGTGGTACTTATAATACAGAATAGATGTACTATCGATTTCTTAAAATTAATTAATTATTTTGAAAGCTATAGTTGTGATTTATCAATGATAATAAGGCTCCAGCAAACTGATAAGAACTATCTAACCAAACAAAAAATATATAACTTGATTACCTTTACTGAATTTAGCGAGTTTAGCTGGGCATAGGCGATTCAAGTGTATCTTTGCTGTTCGCAGATTAGTCACATCTGAAAAATTTTGATAATTTATATAAAACTATTTTATATATGAAATTTTATTCAATTTCTGAAAAATTAACTTTTTCACTAAATTATTACATACCTGGAAAACATTCGCTATTCTCGCTTGATGTGTCTGCATCATAACTTGTTGATAACGCTGTAGAAGTTTTACGTTTCAGTGATTTTTTTTTCATTGGCTTTCCTAGAAAAATCGAAATTCTTTATTAGATTAATAATAAGTTGATGTTTTCGTAACTTGTTTTTCAAACTTTGTTTTTTATAAAACAATAATGATTGATCATAATAAACAATGATTTTAATAAACTTATGAGTAAGTTTCGATTAATTATCAAGATTATGAACAATTTATCAATACCCCGGGTTGTTTTGTCGCGTAACCATGGAAACACTTCTAGAGTTGTTTTATCCCGATCTCCATAGTCAAAAGTTAATTCTTCGCCAATTTCAATTTTTCTCGTAGCAAAAAATACGATGTGAGGTCTATTGTCAACGACTTGGACTTTAGCTTTCAAATTTCCATTTCGGTCATGATTTATCAAGCGACCATAACTATTTGATGACTCAGACGTTGCATCGATACTGAAAAAGCAAAAACTAAATCGTTAATTTGAACTGATAATGATATTTCCGTAAGAAAATAATTGATCTAAATAATAATTTCTTTCTAACTAAATGTAACAACGATTTTATTTTTGATATAAAAGCCTAAGAAATAATCTACACAAAAAAATATATATAATCACCAGTGTTTTTCGCCGTTATAATTGAACCAAAACAAATAACAGCCTATGCTTGAGTCTGATCCGTAAACATAATTTTTTTCTGAAGCGGTTTTTTGGTCCAGCAGTTCTCCATCATAAACTGTTACGAAATCGTTCAAATTGAATATTTGTGTTGTGACAATACCTCTACCTTTGCTTGGAATTTGTTGGATCTATAAATTTCAAAATGACATAAATAGTTTATATAGTTGATTATAATGATATAATTAAGGACACTTTATACTCACACGTAATCCTTCTTGGCACTTTGTTCGAATTTTATTTTGAATCATTGTCACCTGTGAAATTCTGGATTTGTATCGGGACGACATTTTTGCAATCCTCTTAACCTCAAAATTTGAGAATACTTTATCAGATAATATAAAATATAGAGTCAAACAATTTCATCTTAATAAGTGTATGATATTAAAAAATGGAAGCTGATTATAAGTACTTACTATGACATATGAAATCAAAAAAGTCTTTAAACTGTAGCGATTCAAAATGAAAAGCTCTGTAACGGACTATTGCGGTTTAAAAATCATCGTTAGAAGAGAATTTCAACCATCAACGTACAAAATTACGTTAGTCGGTAATGTAGAGACATCTCTTGTCGGAACAAATGGATGCTAATTTATCAATGACTATTATTTATTGTCGAAGTTCATTACATATAAAACTGATAATAATAATATTCATATTAATAGTTGTTGATGAATATCATTTTTGTTAAATGAAAATATTTCTTTTCATAAATATTGAAAATATTGTAAAACTATATAGTAAAATGAAGCTTTTTTTGACACACCCTAGACAGTTGTTTCTTCTCCTCACTCTATTTTCATTCTTCATGAATCATCATTTCTCACGCTTGAAGATAGACAGAAAGGAACCGCAATTATAATAATAATATACTTTTAAATAACAAGCAAAGTTAATTAGGTTAAATTGCAAATTATAGGCAAGTAAAACAAAAGAAATTTATTTTTGTGTCAAATCATTGTCTGAACTTAATCAACCATTTTTCTTCGGTTAAATAAATATTTTTGTAAAAGTGTTTCATTTGTAACAATTCGTTGTTTTATGCAGATTTGAACATGTAGACGTCTTTTTATCGTTATAAATAACTTGAACTCTCGGTTGAATTCTTCAGTCATAAAATCAAGATTGTTTTTTAAACGATAAATATAATTAATTTGAATAACAATTTTTATTGATATAATTGATTTTTATTGATGTAATTTGAAAAATTAATGCGAATAAGTTGAGCAATATCTTAAATCAATGAACAATTCTAAATAAATTTTGCTTGATAATGTCACCCTGCGTACGATAATAACCCTCATAAGTAAAAACAAATATGACATTTGTTCTTTTCATTTTTCATTTCATTGATTCTTATATGAATTATTAGAAACTGATTACAGAACTATATTAGTTAGATTCGGATGAAATTCTCACTATACTCTGCTTATGCGTCTTATAATCTAGTAAAATAATGTTTACACTAACCGGTAAATTTATCCAACACTATTTTTCCATCATAATTAAATCATAGTTTTTCATATAAAAATAACTTTGTTCTAGATAATATTAAAATCACTATAACATACTTTATAAATTAATTCTAATACATATATTATTTATTCTTAAATCAAGTTATTCAATTATTTATTCTCAAATTATTATTTTGATATATTCTTTAGGTTGTATTATATCATTTAGATGAAGTAATATATTTGAAAATTCATAAAATAATTTCGGTAACAATATTCCTCAAAAAAATTACTTAATTATCGAACTAATCAATTAATTAAAAAATATCTAATCAGATTCTGCGAAATTTTTCGGATTATTAACAGGAATTTCCTGTTTTTTCTTCAAAACCTCCGCCCTTCCCAAAAAAACCACCAAAACAAAAAAAAATTCCTTCAAAAACCTTTTTGAAATTTTGTTTGCTGTATTCAACTATCTAATTAACTTTTTATGATGAAAACAAATCTTGAATATATTTTTTATTAAGTATGATTGATTGAAAAATAATATGAAAAAACGAACTTTAATCGTAATTTTGAACTTTGATCTGATGAAAATTCCTGAATTGGCAATAATTACAGAATACTATACATATAATCAATTTTCGTCACTTATGACAATATTCATTTAATTTTCCAAGAATCGTAATCTAATCGTTTAATATATAGTAGTAATATCAAACAAATGAGTTAAATTTCGAACAAGCATCATGGCATCAAGAGAATTCAAGTCGAACGGTCAAAATTGAGTGTAATGATCGTGACTCGTGATGAAACATCCGAAAAATATATCAACATAAGCAATAGTGTATTCAGAAATAACTGAGACAATGAAAAAAGAAGCTCGAAATGACATTAATCGCTATTGTTTATTAACAAAATTATATTTGATAATCAAAACATTTTCATCGCTCATTATGAAGAAAATTTTTTTCTGACAAGTGCTTTTTAGAAATCATACGCACTATAATCAAATTCAAGATTAACTATCTATTTACACTCTTTTCAGATTCAGAAAAATATTTCCAATTTGTATAAAAAAAATGTGTGCGTTCCTGCATGTAGTTTCACAATTTAAACAAAATTTTAATCTAATGATCGATAGATATTTCAGTTCATGTATCAAAAATATTCTTAAATTCATTTAAATGCTAATTTCGTCAGAAATTCAGTGAATAAGTCTCAGTTTTTGAAAATTTAACATGTCATAAAAATAGTTGAAGTTCGATCACACTGACTAACACAATGTTAATCAAAATGGTGTCTATCTTGATGATTGTTATTTTCGATTTTTTTTTTTTCAATTTTCAAAGTATAGTAAAAATATGAATCGAATAGAAAAGTTTGCTTTTGAATTAGCAATAAATTATCATTGATTAGTTAAGAAAAAGTTCGTATTACACAGTGTTATCAAATCAAAATTTCTTTTCTATCAGCATGTACTATTTCTTCAACTTTAGAATATTTTACTGTCACTTATAAATGATATCGATACAAAATTTGCTTAATTACAATAATTCTTTTTTTAATATATATTATTTGAAATCAAAACGAAATTTGTGAGGACATTTTTTTAAAAATATACTTTTAGAGACATTTTTTAAAAGACATACTTTTGAGGACATTTTTTCAGGGACATACTTTTGAAGACATTTTTTTAAGGACATACTTTTGAGGACGCGTTTTTAGGGACATATTTTTAAAGACATTTCTTTGAGGACATCGTTTCAAGGACAATATTTGATCATTGCATGCCGAGCTGCAAATTGATAACCATACGAAAAAAAACTGTTCAATAAGTCAGAAAAACATATTTTTAAGCTGTTTTAAAATTTGTCCCCAGAAGTAACGTTAAATATATATATATATATATATTATATATAGTATAGAATATATATATTTTTCTTTGTATCACAAGGGTAGGAAAATGCACTTTACACACCCCTCGGTGGCGTGTCTCTAATGACTTTCTCCGAGGGCCTGTGGGACTTGGTCCAAGGACCCCTACCCACTGAAAACCTAACCCTTGGGTTCC
>JAAMPD010001890.1:0-19209 GCA_025266255.1 Trissolcus basalis | reverse complement strand
TATTAAATAAGATTTTATATTTCTTAATCTTATTTTCAAGTAGTGATAAAAAATCAAAAACTGTACATTTTTTTATATCTGTCTCTTTCTATCGCATTCAATCAAATGTACTAAAAAATCATTAATATCTTTTTTTAACTTGTCGTTAACCACTATTTTTTTTTGTTAATATATAAAAATGCATACAATAAAGAATCGTTTAGTGTAATATATCTTTTGTTAATCTTGTAAACCTGTCTCACGCGATAACTACCTTAACCAAATCCGATTCAAAATGACGGATTCTCGTCAACATCGTCTACCTCTTTGGTCATTATGTTCTTCCGATAATTTTTTCCGAAAATGTTGCGGCATAATTCGTTTTGATCGATCTACTGGTTCGATATGGTGGATCCAAGATGGCGGACTTTTGCCAACGCCATCTACCTCTTCAGTCATTATATTATCCTAATAATTTTTTCTAGAATGTTCATGTCTTTAGCATTTTCGTTCGGCACTACCGTTGCTCACTTGAAAGATTACAAAGACAAAGATGTAAAACATTTCAAAAAACCGCGAATTTTTAACACCTCGCGAATAATGTCTTTATGATAAAGAAAACATTGTCCAATTGTTAATCGTGTCTTTGTAGATCACGTGTTCATTGTTGCATGATGTTTATGTTTATCGACTAGACACAATCCAATCGATACTCTGAATAGAAAGTGGGAATTAGGAACCGATTACAAATACCTCCATAGCTTCGTCATGTAAATCACAAATGACCTCGCGTCGCGCGCAAAATGTCATGGCTGCGAGCACTCTGTGACCGATACGCAACGGAATCGCGCGCGTTATCTTGCAGCTTCGATTCTATTTATTCATAAACAATAATATTCTTAATGATTGCAGTCGATCTGTGTGTCCCGATAACGTCATTCCAAATGGCAAACGTGGGAAAAAAGATGTCGGCGCTTTTTAAATCACCTTATTGTCTTTTACTTATTTTAATTTAAAGTCAATTGATCACCACTATCCTGCAATCAAAAATACAAAACAAAACGAAACAATAAAAAAATAAATAGAAGAAATGAAAATGATTACAAGTTTGTATGGTTTTTAAAAAATATATTTGTATCAATGACATTAAAATGTTTGAAAAAATAATGATCTTTGCTCATCCCAAACAGAACCATGACTGTACAAAAGTGCTTTTGAATGTCTAAATCCTTTCGTTTACCTGCAAAAATGTTTAGATTTGTTTGTTGAAATATCGCTGTTTCTTTCTCCTTTTTTGAAAGTCACGAAAAATCGTGAACCTAAAAATGTGGTACAAATATGAAAGCAACTATTTTTGATCATTTCATGATTTTAAAATCGCTATCACAAAATACAAAATAAATGAAACAAACAAACATTTTGTAAATCGTTTATGTTCGGTGTTTAAGTGAAAATTAAATGAAATTGTTTGAACGCACAAAATAGAAATGTAAACGCGAATCTTTATCGAAGGCGTGAAAAGATTGTACAAAGTTTACCGTCGAAATGGAACATTCAAAAAATGCAAAGTTGCGAATCATTAGCACGGCACGTTCTTACGTTACAGCACGGCATAACTTTCTATATCTTTTTTGTGCGCGAATGATATTAAAGCTTCCGCGATGGTTAATAACTCAAATAGTATCTATTGAAACTCATCTACAAAACGCATCGCTGGCGCCTTCGTTTTTTTTTCTTTTCTGCCATCTGGCGTAATAACAATCCAGCTAACACACATTCTAACTTCAAATCTTTTAACATTTCACCTAACTCTATTATTATTTTCCAATCTTACTATTACAATTATTATCATTAATTTAATACACTTAAAAATTTTGTTTTCAATCTGTCATTTCAATTTGCTTGCAACTGACATTTCAAACTTAATAAGCCAATAAATAACTTCTTAGAAATTTATGTCTTTGAATTGACCTTGTAATTGTAAAGGTAAACAATGGGAGAAAAAGGTCATCTCTGAATACAACTTTTTGGGTTAGATTTAAATGACAATTGACACATCTTAGGTGAAATCGGGATTTGAATCAACGTTGTGTTGTTCGGATATTTTTTATTTTCATTCAACCGGTCATCATATCGCTGTCACCGTTTCACGCCAAACAAGAGTCGTCGTCGGTGAAAATTGAATTGGAAGAGTCGTGGCGACAATTGAAAAGTCGACACAAAACGTGCCTCGATTCAGAGCAGACCATCCCAAACTTCGAACCCCGTAAAACTACTAGAAGGATATGGCAAACCCGTTTTTCCGACTTTCTTCTGGACGAACGGAGAAAACAAAGTGTTTTCGTTGCTGAAACACGCGCTTTTTGCTGTCAACACCGGCAAGATCAGAAAGATGATCTGGTTTCGACTTCAATCTGTTGAGAAATCAGCTTTTTTTTTTGTTGAATACTTCATTGAACATATTCCTTCCAGAAAATTACAATATCTTAATACCAAACAACAATCGCTAAACAAAATATTACGAAATCGTGTTTTTTAATTCTTTCTTTTAATTCCAAATTCAGTCAAGATGGCGCTGACAGATGTTTTCGATTTGAAAAATAAATGAATAAATGTAAATGAATGGATAGAACGAAGAGGAATATTGAAAAGTCGTTGAAAAGCAGAGACAAGAGAGACAATGAAGTTTCTCAACATCGCGCGCCGATCCCCGTGATCGGCGCACCTAGTGTCATCCGAACATTCGTTGATGCAGAAGGCAAAAACGAAATGTGCCGATCGCGGCTCTCTCGGATCGGGTTAGCATCTACGAGCGAACGGTCGCAGGTAAGAGCGGTAGCAAAGAGTAAGAGGAGACAGGTAGTGGGGCTCGAGACTGTCTCTCTTCAGGCTCCTCTCTCAAAAGACAAGGCGTCGAATTCAGGACAGAATCGCCAAGGTGCGGTACCCTCTTCATCTCCCATTTATCCTTTCTTTTAGTCCACCCCTCCTCTCATTTTGCCTCTTGCAATTTTTACGCGTCCTCGTCAGGTTCGGAGGTTGAGTATCGGGTACCCCCGATTTCATTGCTCATCTTCATCTGCAACGCAAAAATTCAATTTTAATATTTCATTCAATGCAAATATTTAAATTCAAATAAACAATTGTTTATTCTTCATTTCAATTTTGTCAATTTTTATCTTCGTTTGTATTTTGGTACTTAATGGATCCAACGTCTGTTCATTTCTTTGTTAATACTGTTTGTTTAAACAATCCAATTGAATGATTGTCAAGCAATGTCAATGAAACAATACAAAATTCATGAAAACATTAAAAACTAGAAATTTACAAACTAAACAATAAAATCGAAATGACATAGAACTGATTTTTAATGAAATTAACATCTGTTTTTACTTCTGTTATTATTGTTTTGTTTTTAAACAATGCAATTGAATCAGTATCAAACAATGTCAACGAAACAATACAAAAAATCCATATAAACATGAAAAACTGGAAGTATACAAACTAAACAATATAATCGAAAGAAAATGTGACAGTAAATAAAACAATTTAAATAAATATATAAATAACATAAAAAAAGTGATTCACAAAGCACAGTTTGTTCAACATTATAAAAAAACCAACAAAAACATCAATATGTCAATACAAACAATGAATGATTCTGTTTAATTGTAAACCTAAAAGAATGAGAAAAAGATTTCAACTTTGTATGGCTTTTGTTATAAATAAAAATTAAATTATCAAACTGTTTCAATTAGAAACAATTACTAAACGAAAAAAAATTAATAAAACATATTGTCAACACAAACAATTTACGTTTACATTTAATTTAAAACAAAAA
This sequence comes from Trissolcus basalis, assembly GCA_025266255.1. Classification (NCBI taxonomy): domain Eukaryota; kingdom Metazoa; phylum Arthropoda; class Insecta; order Hymenoptera; family Scelionidae; genus Trissolcus; species Trissolcus basalis. Next base: position 15,389 of record JAAMPD010001890.1, on the reverse strand, counting down.
AAAGAACAAAAAAAAATGAAAACCAGATTTTAACTTTGTAAAACGTTTGTCAATTAAAATTAAAAGAATAAAAAGAAGCTCTGTTAATGAAAGAAAAAGATGGAAAAAAATGATGTAAAGAGTGAAAAGTGATAGGAACGGATGGTGAACCCGTAACAGGTACGGGTTGAGTCCGGGCCTGGTCGCACCTTGTCCCCCTCCTTGAGAGGGAGTAAAGTTTTCTTGCAACCGGTCGCGGAGACAGTCGCCGAGCGACGGTTGCGGAACAACGTCGAGGGCGCCGATGGTTTCGGAGTAAGAGAAAGAGATGCCCGAGTGTCGGTCCCGTTGTCCGCGTCGATGCGCGCATTAATCTCACCGAGCCCCCAGATTGGGCGCCACAATTTCGTGTTGCGATTGCCGTCGGCCAAGTTCGCAGCTGCCATTGGTCCGCGAGTGTGCACGCAACGTCAGAGCGTTGAACCGCGACGCCGCAGACAAGACAGCCACCGGGACCGCGGCTCTCTAAATCGGTGGCCCCCGCGCGCGTTCCTTCCACACCTGCAACCAAGTTCAGGTGAGATTTTTTTCCCTGCTTTTTTCCTGCCGACGTTTGCAGTATCCAAAAAACCCAAACAGGATGTAACGCTCCTCGGATCATTGTGTGAAGTGTTGCGTGATTGGTACCCTAAATTTTTTGGTACCGCCAAAAAAGATAAAAAACAGTGCTTCTTCTCTTTGATATGTGATGCTTTTTTTTCCTCTCGAAACTTCATTTTTTACGGTGAGATACTTATGTCACAATTTTTTTAGGTTAGGTTTCACAATTTAGAAATATTTTTAATATATAAAACATTTTTTTTTTCAATAAAAAACAAAAAAATTATTTTCTAAAAAGCTCTTTTTTATATCTCTAAACAAATGACTTCAATGTTCATAAAAAAGTGAAATATTTTTTTGTGGCACAGTTAAAAATTAATGTATTTCGGTATTTTTGATTAAATCTGATGTCTCCATTCTTTTTTTGAAATGAGTAATATTTTTTTAATTAATAAAGTAATTCATGCTGTTTTTTTTAATTCTTTTAAATCTTTTTCATATTAGTATTGGGTACAAGGTCGGTTCAATGACACGAAAAAAATGTCTGTTTTGGTCCAGACCCTATTTTTGTTTACTATTCGAGAGCGCCAAATTTAAAAGCGATTTTCGTATAATTTGATGCACTTGCATCATTAGTAATTCAGGATGGCTTATTAAGTCAACAGAGACCCGAGTTTGAGACATTAAAATTTATTGTGTCTGATTTTTATGTACCCCACCTTTGTATACAAACTTTATTGCGGCGTGTAAAATGATGACAAATGGCGAACGTTGCAATTATCTTGCCAGTAAAAATGTTTACCAACAATGGTTGATGCAATATTTTTTTTCTTGTCAATTTGAATATAATTTAAAATTTTTTTATATTTCTTTTTATATTTTTTATTATTTTTTTTTATATTTTTTTTAAAGAATTTGTTTCACGCATGAAATTCTAAACACGAGGAAAGAAAAACGCATTGAAATATGAGTATACAAACAACCCGATTGCTTTCCATCTTATGTAAATTCCGTTCGATGAAAATAATTTATATAATAATCGTGTTTGTCACACGGTCAATTATTGAAAAATTGTACACGTCACTTGCTCGACAGTTTTGAAATCAAAACAAATTGTGTTTACAATCGGATTCATCGCTCAGCGAAGATGTTTGTTTGTGCTCTTTTTCTTTCTTTTGCTTCTCGCTGTATTGATACTTGCGACATTTCAAAGAGCATCCAGGAAGAAACTTGAGAAAGTCGTAATTACAAGACTCGAAGTCATAGAATCTCCTATTACATCATCAATGGTCGCCAATTCGCGGTGATTTTTCGTTGATGTTTGTTATTTCGTTTGACCTTTGTTTACATTTTGGCTCAGTGACACATTGACCAACTTATCAATCACGTTTCAATGACACATTTCAGATCTTGAAAAAACGTTTCATTTTGCCTCTCAAATTGTCCCGCTTTTTGAACACAATTTGAAAAACGCCATCTGATGGAAAAATTTTGAAAATGATGAAATAAACTTACGTGTTATGAAATCCGGAATTTTTGGAATCTTCAAATTTAAAAGAGGTCCATCCAGTGGAAAATTCTAAAACAGAAAACAAAGATGCAAAATTAATTAATTCAGTTTAATTATTATTTCACTGGTCATTCTAAGTATCAATTTTGAATTTTAGGAAGTGCCATCTGGTGGGAAATTTTTGCAACAGAGATCCAATAGGCTGAAATGATTTAATTGCATATAGGAAAATAACAGAAAATAAACTTTCACGCGGTCAATTTTCTCGTGGAATATGAATAATGGTCGCTTCTCTACAGATGTCCAGGACCATCTGAGGGGTTATTAATCATGCGCGATAATTCAACGTTACATGATCCACTTCGGACCGTGTCATAAAGCAGGAGAGTAATCGAGCTTGAAAAATAATCCTGGTATTTAAAGTTCGAGGTCCATTCGAAGTATGTTAAGCAGTTATGAAACTGAGACCGTGAAATACGCCTATAAACACATTTACCTGGAATTCACCAACCACGCACTCGTAATCAACAATCTTATTTTTCATCTGTCGTCATTTCGAACACTCATTTCTACATTTTCTTAACGATCCGCTTTTTTGTATCCAACTTGAAACAATTTTTCTCCTACACAGCGTCATCTACCGATAATCAACAATTTTTATTTTGTCCATGACACATTTTAATTAAACACCTCAAATTATTTTCCCACGTGAATAAATATATTTTTATAACGCCATTTATGAATTTTCGATTTTTTTAAACATTTTTTCTATACAGCGCCATCTACCGGTATTTAACAATTTTTTTGTCCATGACACATTTTAATTAAACACCTCAAATCATTTTCCCACGTGATTAAATATATTTTTATAACGCCATTTATGAATTTGTGATTTTTTAAAACATTTTTTTATTCAGTGCCATCTACCAGTATTCAAAAATTTTTTTTGTCCATGACACATTTTTATTAAACACCTCAAATCATTTTCCCACGTGAATAAATATATTTTTATATCGCCATTTATAAATTTTTGCTTTTTTAAAACATTTTTTATACAGCGCCATCTATTGTTTTACTCCCACGCCACCTATCAGATTTTTGTGAAAGTGAATGAAATAAAGAATGTTGCATATGAATGGAGCGTCAGATTTTGCTTGTCAGAAGTGTATTTGTTGATTATAACCAGGGAGTGAATTTCGCATTGGAAATGGCGTGCGTGAAATTCGATCTTTGCGAGAGCTGGTGGAGAGTAAAACTTTTGTGCACCGCAATGCATCGTAAAGTACGCGGTTTGTAAACGACTCTATGAAAGAGTTTTCAACGAGACGACGAGTTTAATGTTGGCGAATTTAATAACGGTGATTCGGCAATTTTATGAACGCTGGCAGGTGGATGAAATATAAGGTTGTAACAATTGCGGTATCACATATACATTTCTTTTTATTTTCGACTACAAAATCTTCGCGTGAGTTATGGACTTATATCAAATGGCACCACGTAATTTTGTCTGATTTAGTTGATCTGACAATTAACTTTTGATATGATGATCAATCAAACGTTCAAATATAAGAGAAGAACAAAGAGATAACAATATAAACAAAATTATATGCACATAAAATAATCAAATTTGAATCTCCAACTTATCAGACAACCATCAATTTTCGAAAACTTATTTTATAGTATTCAAAAAGTAAGTAACTTGTGAGAATTTTTTTAATACCGCCACCTATTGTTTCTGAATCTGAACTAATACAAAATGACAACATTTATTTTTATTTCTTTCTAATACAAACATTTATAGAATCAAAAAATCATTTTCGTTTGTAAGAAAACTTTTTTATAAAGCGCCATCTATCGTTTGCAAAACCGGAACTCAGAATCGAATGTCCTGTTTTTTCATTCCAACATGAAATCACGATATGAAATTCAAATTTAGAGAAAACAGTGAAAAAAAACTGGATTTCTGTTAATGGGTGGCGCCACTTAGAGGTTGAAACGAAACTAAAAATAATAATGAAAGGAAGAGTTGGTAGCATCGGAAGGAAAAAAAATCGGTCTCGTTGGCGAACAGAGAGAGAGAGAAAAAAAGTAAAATGATATGTTTGATATGGGAATGGTGTAAAAAAGTTGACACCATTTAGCGAAATGAACGGCTATAGAAAATGTCGTTAATTTCACGAAAAAAATGTCGCTTAAAAGGCGCGCGCGTTGACATTGCGGAACCATGCCCATCAGTTCCGAGGAACATAAACAATTCCGTTAATCGAAAGTTCGACGACATAAATTGAACTTTTTGCGTTGAAATATCATATCATCAATATTCCAAGCGCAGTCGCGATGAATTATTCATAATCGCTTTGCCACCTTTCTGAGTCAACATTGCAAACTTCGTCTAGGAATGTTTTAATAACTGCTATTTACGTTTCATATAAACGTAAACATCAAAGCAAAACAAAAACAAACAAAAATTCAACTCGAAAATCTTCATCTCAGACTTGATCCTTCCTTTTTTTTCCTGTTTATATATCAAAGTAGAAAGAGTTATTATGACGAAAAATATGTTCTACAAAAATGTGTTCGCAACCTGATTGGTCAGGGATGTAATAAAGGGATTAATTTGCTGTGAAATTGATATTTTTTGCCCGTTTAAGTTCCGCGAAAGAATAACTGGGACGGTTCGCGCGCACGGCAAAAAATTAATGCTCCGCTTGTAATTCAGTAGTTTACAATGTTATTTTTTGAAATGTTCGCTTGTGGACGTTGAGTGCTAAAATTAAACAGTTTTCAGGACTTTCCAATTTTGTTATTTAGGAACCTAAAGAAACTTTCTTAAAAACGTTTTTTTAGTCAATGTAATGAAACATAACGAAAAAAAAAAAAAAAAGAAAGAAAAAACTTTCAAAGCAATTAAAATGAAAAGTTATAAACAAATACAACTTGGTGAAACAAAAAGCAAAAACCGAGACGAAGTACATGAAATTCGTATGTCGTTTCGATGAAAAATAAAATTGAATGGACCCACTCCCTTGAGAAGCAATTTAATAATTACATATTTTTGCTGGCTGCTCGTTAATTAACATCGCGTGTTACACCGTTAAACATAGACAAAACTATTAGGAGCGAAATACCTTATATAGCGACTAACGTAGTTAACTTGTGGGAAAGAAATATTCAGTTGCCGGAACTGTGTAGCAATTTTCAGCTGACTACAATTTCGTGAAACTATTTCACTGGCCTTTTTCATAAACAGCGGTTGACTTCAAATTGTTCCGAATTTAATGTTGCGGTGAACTAATCAAAATTACAATCAAACCAAATGTTTCAGAAATGAGACTTTTATTTATATTAATGTTCTTGATAAAATGCTATAACATTAAAGAAAATTTGTTTTTTGTTTCATTTTCTATAGGATATAATAACATAACTTGATATTTTTATTTTTATAGTAATTCAAAGTTCGCCCACTTGTGAGAAAGTTTTGCTTTTGGTACCACCTATCGGGTTTTTAATCAAATGAAACAAAATATTGTTATTTTTAAATTATAAAATTGATTTTTAGCGCGTTAGTTTATTAGTAAAATCAAAAAGGTAATTTCTCAGTTTCAGGTCTTTCTTTACAATGTGAATTCTTCAGTACACTTAAAAAAAGATATATAATTATATTTCATTCAACTCTTGATTCTAGCTTGTCATTAAAAATACATTTGCAAAAGTTATATTGACAGACCGACTTGTAATCTTTTGAATTTCACTGATACACGATCGAAAGTTGGTTCTAGAAAATTAAAAGTGACAGTAGAAAGATAAAACGTGATCGTTGTCACCAATCATTACTTATTATTACTGATAATTGTCTATTTAGTACTTATTAATTATTTCAAATTAAATTGAAAAAGAAAAGTGAGCAATCATGTACTTTTTCACACTCGATTTATATGTAAAAATGTATACATGTAAACTTGTAAATTGACAAATTATTCTCGCGTGCATCAAATATGCATTTACATGAAACATTTCATTTCAATCACATGTGAATTCGTATGTGAATTCATGCATGTATTGTATACGATCATTCATACCAAAAGTTTACAAATTAATACACACGAATAAAACATTCATGAACATAACAATTATGAACATGTAAATTACATACAAATCTCATGAAATTCACATGTGATTTGCATATTGTTTACATGCGATTTACTTTTTCCATTGCTCCTGTTTTAATTTAACTAAAAAATAATAAATAAAAGTCAGTTTACTTGCGAGAAACTTTTTGTACAGCGCCACCTACAGTCCTTTATTATAATTATTGAACCAAATTTTTCTTGTTTTTGAATCAGGAATTTCATTTTTCATAAACTTTCATTATTATGTTTTGAAAGATATATTTTATAGTAATTAAAAGTTATGTAATTTGTGAGTAATTTTTTTCTACAGCGCCATCTACAGTTTTTTTATGAAATTGAACCCAATTTTTGTTGTTTCAAACTCAGGATCTTCATTTCAAATGTAATATTAGTGTGATATTTTGATGTTGACTGTAGAACATAATGACATAATTATATTTAGATTTTGATAATAGAAATTGAGAAGAAAAATGTTCGTTTTGTTTCAGTGAGTGATGGCCCTGCGTTTGAGGGGTGGGAAGGAGATAAAAAAGAGCTCTTACTATGTTTGGTATTTGGGAGCGAGGGAAGCCAAGGGGGTGGATGCCATGCCCAGTGCCATAGACTACCTTTTGGAGCGTGAACGACTGCAAGAACCTTTCAAGGTCACGCTACAGGTGAGTCTTCGATAAACATGTTTTCTCGAAGGGGAAGATTAATGCAAACATTATACATTTCTATTTTTAAACATTAAGATACGTGCAGAAATGTTATATCCGTCAGTAAGGATGCTCTTTGCGGCATAAAACGAAATCCTTTTCAAACGAGTGTTAATATTTATGGTTATTTTTGTCGCGCAATTAAGGATTCGTGTTTGTTTCGCTCTTTGCTTTTATATTCTGCTTTTTAAAAAGAAAACCCCCACGTCATCAGGTTTATTAACACTAATAATGACAACAAGAGGGAATTTCGCATACATTCATCCCAAATACCAGTTCGTATTTTACGAAGCGCCGTCTATGAGCGGACTGAGAAAAAAAAACCCGTCCGGTCGGATATTTTTCCCCACGAAAAATGCTTTCAAACAATGCCGTAAATTGCGATAAGCAATTCCTCGGCCAAATATAGTCGCAGTTTTAGGACTTTTAAAGCAAATTCTATTTTCGAGATTGACTTTTTTTCAACTTCATTTAAATAATTGTAAGATGAATTTTAACACTATAACAAAATTAACTTGAACAAAAAAAGACAAAACAAAAGGAATTGGTTGCATAAAATATCCAATCAACATTTCAACACGGAAAAATTACTCAACGAAAAAAATAAATCAATAACAATTGAATCTCTGCTTTTTGTGTCTTGAAAAAAAAAAGAGTTATTTTTACTTGTAACGGATGTTTAGTTTTTTTTTGTGCAGCATCAGCAGCAACATTTATAAATCAATCGCTTTATAATCGAAGGAGATAAATTGATCAATCACGATCAGTCACGGCTCTGCAATCGTTGAAAAAGATAGAGAGAAAAAAAAATTTCTGACGCAAAGCTGGCTGCAACATTCCTCGCGATGCAATACTTTTCTCGGCAAGGCGATGGCATGTTGGCTCGCGATTTTGATTTGGTAAACTAGAGAGTCATCCTTTTCGGATTGCCACATCGGAAACCGACCCATTTATCGCACAATTTATTTATCAATCTGAGCGCGTAGTCGCTCATTAAAAATCCGCCGGGATGAATGGGGCTTTGCCTTGATTCGACGCCTAAAATGATGCAATTTTGCAGCAACTCCGTCAGCTGATTCGGAATCTGCTTTTTCCATTTCACCCACGTACCTTGGAACCGACGATTGTCAGGGAGATCCTTTCTAAAATAAAATAAACACAGTTTTAAAATTTGCACCAACTTTTGCACAGCCTATCCTACAATTTTTTTTTATTTACCCAATTTTTATATAATTTTTATTTTATAATTAATAAAATTATTCTTATCAAATCACAAGTTTTCTATCATTTTGCTATTACTTTACACTATTGTTGTTAAATGAATTTGAAATTGAAAAAGGAACAATTTTGAAGATTGAATTGATGATGACATAAGAGATACAATAAATGAGAGATAAAATTAAATTCAATATTTGGCGATAGACAAAGGAACAAAGCTTGAATCATGTCAGAAGCATTTTCGCGCGCGCCGTAAATAGGTGATTTGTGAAGTGCTAAACAATGTTTGTTTCGAAACAGTCGAGCGCAAATGTGAAATCATAAATAAGAATTTGCCTCGCGAAGAGAAATAGAGAGATAAGACGGAGGGAGAGAGAAGGAGAAAAAAAAAGTAAAAATGTCTAACAATGAGCTGAATCAAACGATAGCTCTGTAACTCGGATGAAAGTTCGCGGAATCGCTCATCCCGTTCTCTCGCAGCCTGATGCAGAAATGCGTTAGATTGTGCAATGCTAATTGGCGAGCGAACATCGCGAGAAAGTTTCCGATCTGTCATAACTTTACAAATTGGATAAAATTATAATTTTTTTTCATTCAAATATCATTAATATTCATTTTCCTTCATCTTCAATCATTATTTATGAATAAAATTACACAAACGTTTGCTTTTTGTTTGACGAAGGGAAAAAGTTTGAATTATGATTGGATTTAAAAGTTAATTAATTTTAATCCGATTTAATATTTTGTAATGAAAAGACGAAGACTAAGATGTAGATAAAATTGCCGGGAATGTGGTCTTTTCTTAATACCTGCGTTCAGGACTTTTTTTATATTGCACGCGAGTTTTTCGCTCCGGTTGGATGGTAATATATTTTTCATAAAATCAGTTCGAGTGCAATTTATCGGTTGTTTTAAACGTCCCTCTTGAAACCGATATGGACGAGAATACCAATCGACTCTCTCAGCGATATTTATTTCTCTCCAAACGAATTATTCATACCTCACAATCCACACTGATGAAAGTCAAACGCCAACCTTTTATTCTTTTTGTTTTACTTTCCGGATCAAAAATTGCTCGAATTTTGCGAGCTCAATTTTTTTCCCTGCTGGAAATAATGTTCCGCAAACAAGGAGATCAGTTGCTCTAATGTAAATAATGAACGAAATTATGCTATCTGGAGCATGAAGCGACGTTTTTCTTAATTGCCATCAAGATGATCATATTATGATTTTCAACTGAAACAGACCGTTCACATTATCATAAGTGCTTCACATCAATTGGTCGTGAAAACACGTATTATACGAGGTACCTTTTTCCCCCTTACTTTTAGGTCAGCAGCAAGGGCCTGAAAATTATCCAAACAGTTCATCCTGGAGGTTCGACAAAATCTGCAGTTAAACATTTGGTTCCTGGCCATGCGGTTTTGGCTGCTGCGCAGAGGGAGGATGTTGTTGCTGCAACGCTCCTTTTACCGAATCCTGCATCAAACAATCCAGTACACGTTCACGCCTATAGGTAAAAATTAAATTTTAAGGTTAAATTAAATCTCTGAATATTAATTTAACACTCTGATATAATTTTTGAAAAATATATTTTATAGTGTTTGTTAATTAGATTACTCGTGAGAAATATTGTACAGCGCCACCTACTGATGTATCAATGAACTTTCAAATTTTCTAAACAATAAAAAAGTTATCCTTTTCGTTTATCGACGAAATTTATTCTTTATATTTTTATTTTCTATTATTATTTTTTTTAAATTAATTATAGTATTTACGAGTTACTTTACTTGCGACAAAAACATTTATAGAAAGCAATTATAAGTGAAAAATCAACAATGAAAGTATTTTCAATCTGAAAAAGTGATGGCCTTATCTTTCATTTTACCGTAAGGCTTGAATACACATGTTTTATACTATTTAAAAATCTATTCACTCGCGAGAAACAGTTCGCACAGTGCCACCTATCGGTAAATCAGTCATGACTCAAATAAATTACACACAGTTGAATTTCACTACCTTTTTCAGTGTACCTTTAGACACTCCTTCATAACTGCAAATGAAATTTTGTACCTCAGGAATACAAATGAGACTCAAATGCACTTCCTGCTTTTTTATCAGTTCGAATTACCATTAGAAAAGCATACTTCACATTTAATTGGATGTAAACCATAACTTCATGCACAACCTGAAACAGAAAAAAAAAACAACAACGTTACGTATTTTGTTGGCCGGTATTATTATGAAACAATTTTTGCATCAAGTTATTGGAATCGGTCATAAAAAAAGTGCGAGAACAAAAAATAATTGAAATAACTGTTATTGATAAATCGTCGATTATTGTCCGAGGAGGGGGGAGGGGGGAGGGAAATTGCACGTTACACGGCCATCAAGTCATCATTGTATATTTGCGAGCGGGACGTGAAATTCTATATGCCACTAAAACTGAAATAGAAACAATCCGCCGAGGAGAAAGGAAATTGTACGTGGTGCAGGAATGTGTGTTCGGGTGCCTCTCGCAGTGCCTTTCAATTTTTTCAAGGATGCACACATATTGATCTAACATTTTTCCATTGGAAATTGAGCACCATGCTCTCGCACAAGCTTCGACCTTGCCAATTTGCCGATGACTCAATTTTTCAGATTGAAAATCATCCATGGCCGAATTATCTCATAATTAATTCAATTACTTGACATAATTCACATCCAAGATCATTTTTTTTTGTCTTTCCAATTCAAAATGACCAAATCAAACCCCCCCCTTTTTTTATAATCATTCGTTTTTAAATGGTTTCCTTAAAAAAAAGTATGAATAACATTATCAAATTTCATATAACTTTCACAATCAAAACAAATGTCGATTTTGTTGTGAAATTTTGTTTATGGATACATATTTTGTTCAATGATAAATGAGAAAGGTAAATTGAAAAAAAAAAAAACGAAAATTCTCGTTTGAGAAAAGCGAATGTGAGAAAATTGGCACGGATGAAGAAAAATTGGAACTCGAATTTTTGTTGATATGTAATATCGGGGAGAGAGATGGTTGGCAAGATATCGAAGCTCAGAAATCGGTACAATTAAAATCTGAAAAATCACAACGCGCGAATAAATAAACTGTTGTTTTTTACGATCCAATGAACGTTCGATCTTTATTATTCGCAGGTGCGACTCGGTGGAGACGGCGGATCTTTTAGGAGCTCAATTGCGGGCGCTGGCGTCGCAGTCGGATAGCAGCGCACGAATGTCATCACTGGATAACAGGACACGTAGCAATTTAGGCAGCGACGGCCGGAGCACGCGCGAGTCCGAATCGTCCGAGGGCAGTGGCGAGCTCAGGCACATTCCCGTGCAAACGACCACCATTTACGAGTCACTGGCCGCGGAGCTGCGAGCCAAGCTAGGCACGTATAAGCCTCGTGTAACCTCCGCAGAAATCCAATCTGGTCTCAATTTATTGTAAACAGGATTCGTGTACTGCACTCTCTATCACTTTGTTTCTTTATTTCCGTTTCTTTTCTTCTTCTTCTTTTTTACATTTCTCTCAACTGTTAATCTTTTTTTCTTTTGCCTTTCTTAATCTTCACACTTGGAAAAAATTGTCCTAAATAAAAAAAATTAGAAAGAATGAAATAAGGAAAATGTTCGTGTTAAAAAGAAAGAATGAATGAAAAAAATGATGAGAAAAAAGGATCAAATTAGAGATAGAATATCACGATTGAGATTGGGAATCTGTTGAGATTTGAGATCTAATCTGTGGTTTGTAATAAATTCGAGACCTGAGATTAGATTGAAGGCCAATTTAACTGTCTCAGATTGCAGGACTGATATTTTTAGTGTTTAAAAGTCGGTTTATTTGTGAGAAATATTTTGAGTAGCGCCACCTATTAGCTTTAAATGGTAACGATGTAATTTCGTTTTTTTTAATTAATGTTTCTGGTATTTTGTTTTTTTATATTCTATATAAACATTTTTAAAAACGTATTTTATACCAGTTGGAAGTTACATCACTTGTGAGAAACTTTGCACAGCGCCATCTGATGGCGTATCAATAATTTTTTTAATTTAGTAAGCAAGACTTCATTTCTTGCTTTCGTTTCTAAATATTAGTTTTCTTTTATATTTATAGTATTTCAATGTCAATTTACTATTGAGAAAACTGTGTCCAGTGCCACCTATAATTTTCAAATTGCAACTCAAAATTCAATGCTTTTACATCGGTAGATTTTCTTACACATTTTAATAGTATTCAAAAATCTAACTGAAAAAAATGTGTACAGTGTCACTTATCGGTAAATCAGTCATGACAACAAAGAAAGAAAAAAAATAAAAATGTGACGAGAAAGAAAAAGGATAAAATTGAAGATAAAATATCGCGAGAATGAGATTAGGATGAATCTGTTGAGATCTAATCTATGGCTTGTAATAAATTCAAGACCTGGAGATTAGATTGGAGGCCAATTTAACTACCTGTGATTGCAGGCCTGACTTCTTATCTTGGACTATTTTTCTAGGTAGAGCAAATTCCGGTGAGAATGATACCGGTCCCATTCTGTTACCTCCGCGTGATTACGACACGGTGCACCGACATCGCGGCAATTTGGCAGGTATCGAGTACAGGCGATGCCTCAACCAAACGATCGTAGGCGGAAACACTGCCCTGGACAGGGGCGGTACCAGGAGTGCTGCCAGCAGCGGTATCGGATCTGATAGCGCGGCGACTCCGCCACCTTATCATGGCCACCACTCTCTTATACCCAGAACGTCTAGGGCATTGAAAGATTCATCCTCCGGTGAGTTCCAATAAAACCTTATCTCAGATCCAGGCGTATTGCAAATCAACGGTGTACGTCTGACAGCCACTTCTGTTTCATTCAAACTGTTTTCTCTCTTTTCTTTATTCTTCATTCCTTTTTTTTACATTCTGCTTTTTTCATGTTACTTTGCTCTTTTCTTTTCTTCGCCAATTTCCTTTGTCCCTTTTCCAATTCGTTTGATTTAACAACAAATTGTTCACGTTTTGTTTCTTTTTAACATTTTTTGTTCAGTCCGTTTTTTTTTGTTCGTTCCTTTGTCTTCTCTTTGTCAATTTCTTGTACAATTTGCTTTTTTCTCCCCCTTTTTTTATGCAAATTAAGAGCGACAATTTTTTTTCTACACTGTTCTTTTTTTTTTTTGTCTCGATCGACATATTCTTGCTCAGGTCTCCGTAACGGCAATACTATTTGTAACGACCATCCGTTAGATGACCGTCCAGATAAAACTTGAATCTTTCGACTGGTAATTACACCGGACGCGCTCATTTAACGGACGTTGATCAGATATTTAGCCTTGGTCCTCTGTAGAAAAAAAAGTTGAACAATTATTCAATTTATACAATGTCGATCTTTTCACTCTTTCCTCATCTTTAATCATCATTTCCTATTTACAACGTTTCAACGTGTGAAACAACTTTCAACAGTACGGACTTCTTTGACCAACTTTTAAAACAATTTTTCAACGAATACTTCATTCTTTGGAAAAAAACTTTGGATCTTGGCTTTTTAAATTTTCCGCTGTCTTGAATTTTAAACAGCGCCATCTACTGTGCAAATGTTGAGAATTATAAAACTGTGACCGATTTTGTTTATGTTTTGGGACAATTTTAATTTCCCGCCATTTTGAATTTGAAACAGTGCCCTCTAGGAACAAAATTTAAACAATTTTAAAGTGCAAATAAGTTTGCTACTCAAAGTATAACGAAAATCCAACGTTTTTTTGATACATTTTTGTTTTTAAAAATGGCCACCAATGTTTTTTTATTTAACCTAAAAAAAATAGCGTCGCCATTTTGTTATATAACACCGCCATCTACCGGTTACTTGTTTGTTTCGCTAAGACGAAGAGACGGTCATGAGTTTTCTCGGCAAATTGAACGGTCACACCCAATGGTTATTGAAAAATCGCCAACTTTCCAACATGCAGATAAGCCGGAAGAAATTGAACGACCCTGAAAGGTCACCCTTTATTATTATCTGTCGCAGCGGCGAGATATCGGGGACACGTGTGTGGCTCTTATCAAGATCGCCATTCCACTCGCTTCTCATTTTCGACCACTTTCACAAGTGCATTACCATTTCAAATCTCGACCGCTCGTGAAACGATTTTTAACGATCTCGTGCGTTGCGAATCGGGTTCGCTGTTTTTTTTCATGAAATAAACCAGCGTGATCAATGAGCGAATGAATTCTCGTCGCCGAGATTTCACTAATGTGCTCGATGAATGGCGAAATTTCAAACTCAACTTGTAGTCTTACTTTTGTGCGAAAACAAACACACCTCCGCCTTTGCAGCGTCTGAAAAAGAAAAGAACAAAAAGGAATGTTAACAAACATGGCGGAAATCAAAACATGGTTGAAATAACTTTTCCTTTTACCAAGCAATTTTTGCTTGTCTTTTTAAACGGTTCTGATTGGTTATGTTCCGTTACCAACTTCACGCTTTTCCTTGAACAACTCGTGCCGGAAGTTTATGACAGATAATAACCAAGAAAATTGACAGTTGAAGTTTCTTTTTTTTTGTATCAGTAGTTCAACAGTCGTTCCATATACTTAGTGGCGCTACAATCGTATTTGGATTTGTGGAGTGAGGGTTTCAGAAATCGTATAACTTTTGGGTGGTCGCGAATTTCGATTGAAAATATAGGTTAAGGGAGCACACACACATTCCGCGGGCATTTTTCTTATCAGCGACGCGAGTCACGTGTGTGCACCTGTTCCGCCGCTGTAGAAAGTGCCCCTTGTCATTTCACGCCTCGGAATCAGAAATATCTGACCATCTTGCGCGGAAACCAATCGTTTCTATGAATGTGGCACGCAACGCTCATCAACTTTTAAAACCGACGGTTAATTTTGTCTCTGGTTCACTTTTCTATTAAGGTAGGACGTGTAACTGCAAAATAGTCAGATAATTTTGTATTTTTCAATAATAAATCTACTAACGCAAAAACACGTCTAACCGAATTATTGAAGACATTGACGATTTCACAATAATAACATACAAGTGTTATTGAGAGATTAATTAGACAGATGTTAACAGCTATTTAAAATATTGTCTATAAAAAATAATAGCGCATCTCAGAAGCAGTTCGCCCGGTGCGCATTGAAATTTCGTACACACAATTGAGTCGATTTCGCAGCCTTGCCAATTTTTCTCAGAGCAGATCTGATCACGACCAATATGTGTACAAAATTTCAAGTTGATTCAACTCTCGGAACAT
>JAAMPD010001889.1:0-19283 GCA_025266255.1 Trissolcus basalis | reverse complement strand
GAAAAGAAAAGGAAAAAAAAGAACTACAAGAAAAAAAGATAGTAAATGTATATGTATAAAATCAATAGGAAAATAAAAACTCTACAAAGTTACACGCTTGCAAAGTTTGTCTTAAAAGGGTAATTTGTATTGTTCACGTCAAACTAAAAAGATCGTTGCATTGAATTTAGTGAAATCACTTTTATAACTAACTGAAATGTGATTAATTCTTTTATTTAGGTAAAGGGAGGAAAAATGCTGTAAAAAGATATTACGACCAACTGTCCGCCTTTTTACTCCTAGTTAAAATTAATACTAGTTTTAATTGCGCGATTGTTTTTTATTGTTTGTATTTTGAAATAAAATGAAATTCAAATTTGTACAAGATTTTTTCAATTTTTTTGTTTGTCTTGTAGTGTCAATGTCATTGTCGTTGTAATGTCTTTGTTGCTTTTCATTAAATTTTGCTTTTTGCAAAATTTCATTTAGTTTTCTATATCTTTATGTAATTGTAATCTCTCATTTATCTCAATTACATAATTTTATGTTCATTATGAAAAATTTTAAAGCGTGAATTCAATGTGAAATTCATTTTGTGAATTTTGAACGAGTTTATTGATTGTTTTGGTACAAACTCAATATTTTACATCATGATTAAAAAAAGCTTATCTCATTGTCAGAGCTTGTGAGATTAGTATCAATTGCGAAGAATCTCAAAGTAAACTTTGATGAAATAGAAACTGATTCAGTTCCTATATTGAATTTTTTAATACTGCAGTATTATAGTGGCTGAACAGATCAGATTGATTATAAAAAAAGTTGTATCAATTGAATTATGTGAAAATCTCATCAGAGATTCTGTATTAGTAGAGAATTTGTATTAGCAAAAATGTCCTTCGCGAGAACTCGCCTTACGCTATTCAATCAAAAATCTATATTATTTTAATTGTTAGTTACAGACTAGGTGAAAATGTGTAATATTTTTTGTACCTATAAGTATCTGATCACATTTTTTACAACTCTTTATCAGTCTCTCTCGTAAAGAAGGATAATTAGTTGTACCTTAAATAACGTAACACACGGGTTCAAACACATTAAGGTACTCTAAGTTAAGCTATACAAATGGAACCAAATTCAAGAAATCTAAGTAAAAAAAGATGACTGAAAAATTTGCAAAATAATCATGTAAAATGCAAGAGCAAAAATTTTGTGCTCAAAAGAAGAATAGTACCGTTGCTTTTGTAATTTCTTTTGCGAAAATGAAAAAAATGCTTCAATTTAATCGTCCTTTTCCAAATTTTCCAATCTTTCGAGTAATGGTGGATGGTCATGGTACCACGCGGAGTACAGTTTATCATAGATGGGATAACCCAAATTATCCTTGTACAACTTAATCAGTCCTTGTTTCAGTGGTTCGGCATAGCCTAATTGTGCTCCAAAAGCATCAGCTTCAAATTCAAACTTACGGCTGAGAACAGTTACCAAGTAGCTCATCACCTGTTGAAATTTGAGTTTGAATAAATAATCAAGTTCTTGAAATAATTTTTTTATAAACATAATTTTAGGTTTAAATTTACCGTATTGAGAGGGATAAGGAAATATGACGTCACTATAATCAATCCAATAAATACAGGTTGGACATGTGTGAATCCAAAAGCAGCATACATTGGTTTGAAGGTCATCAGTTTTGCAAAAGGCAAGATGTTTAGCATAAAGCTAACCTGAAATTTTGATAAAGTATGATAAATAGTATTCTAAACGATCTTGAAAAGCTGAACTATTCATCGAAATATAAAGAATTACCTGAGCTAGGACAAATCTTTTCATGACATGGTTGTATTTCCAGTGTCCTAACTCGTGGCCTAAAATGGCCACAACTTCTTCGGTTTCACACCCAACGTCTTTTCTATCATCGCCTTCAGCTGGCTTGTAAAATTCTTTCACCAATGTATCATACAGAACAATGCGCTTGCTATTCAAAAAGCCGTACATATAGGCGTTGCTGTGCGAAGACCGTTTGGATCCTTCCACAATGAACAGTTTGAACAGGGGGAACTCAACGCTGGCGGCCAACTCCTCAATTCTGGTCTTCAAATTTCCCTCAGGCAGCGGAGAGTATTTGTCAAATAGAGGAGCGATAAATTCCGGATAAATAATCATCATGAAAACCGTGATAACGACTTGGAAAACCCACAGTATTATAAAAAAGTAATCGCCGCAGTTTTTGATGATCCAGATGGACGCACACATTATTGGTATCAACAAAACTTGAGTCACGACGAATTTTTTCAGTTGATCTTTAGCGAAGAACATTGGAGTCTAAAATGCCAAAAAAAGAAAAAATCAATGATTTCTCAATAACTTTGATTATCACAAATTAAAATCGATTTTTTACTTGTTTATTGAAACCATGTTTTTGTTCCAGTACGAATTCCTTGTAGATTGAAAATGGAAGACCTATCAACGTCATGATAAGACTCATAAAAAATAAGCACAACGAACTGACAGTTATTTCGTTTTTCTTGTCAAGGCCGCAAGCTTCTGCGACTATTTCACTAAGTCTCCAACAGTGGTAATAGCCATAAAATAAAATTGTTAACTGAAAAATTAACAATAATTTATTAACAATAACAATGAAATCTTTTTTTTTTAATTTCTTATTGAATTAAAAATGACTTCATTTAAATTTTTTGTTTGGTATGAAATGATTTACGAGGTACAAAATTACTCACAGTAGTGATAATTGTGGAAAACCAGTCTTTAATGTTGCCAAATTTATTATTATCCAAGCCATAACTTCTAGCTTTGCTGTACACCTCTTGGGTCATGAATTTACTTACGACTCCTGGTACGTGTTCAAATCTCTTCATCAATTTAGCCTGCAAATTGTGAATCAAACATTTTGTCAACAAAGTTTGGAAAAATTTCATGAGGATACATCAATTCAAAGATTTATTTTTTTAATAAATCATTAATATAAATTAATCGAAGATTAATGGTAGAATGTAATAGAAATAGCAGACATTCTAACCTGTCTCAAATTTAAATAGAACTGCCAAAGGAAGATCAGCCATATTGCCGCCAGGACAAGTAATGTCATGTTTTGTTCGAAAAAGGGCATGTAAGTCTTCATCTTGGCTTTGTTTCTCGGTCCGATTTATAAATCAATGGTGATCTTTAGTTGATAATACAAATCATCGTACACGTATTCAAATCATGTGAGATGTATCAAAGCAAGCAATGATTCCAGATTGTGGCAGAGCCGGAGAGTGTAAAACCCGGGGGAAACAGTGGCGCCCCTAGTGGTCGTACTTTCAAACATGCCAAGGGCCAGTGTTGCCAGAAATACGATAAGAATCGTACAAGTACGACAATTTTGACAGTAATACAAAACCGATACCGTACAATCGAAAAATGTACAATATTCATACCATAATTTTGGAAAAACCTTGCACAATAATTGTACGAGATGTTTTTTCTTGGTCGGTATGGTAGAGAGGAATAAAAAATCTGGCAACACTGTAAAGTGCAAAAAAAGATGAGGAAAATAACTGATGAACTTGTGAATTAACTCACACCAAATTTTTGGGTTTGAAAATTCAATTTCCTTAGATTGGAATTGAAGGAATTAAAAAAAAGTTATTGAATGTTTATACTTGATTGCGAAAAAGTATGAAAATTGGCGCGCGAATCGCATAACCTAACCACGGCCTGAGATAACAAACACATGGAGAGAACCACTTGAGCGAAAGAAATAATGAGTGACGTATTTTGTTTGTATGTCATCAATGTTTGTACATTGGTCTCTGACTAGTGGATTGAGTTCTTCGGACTGCAATGGATTGTTGAATGAACGAAACAAATCCTGTGGAACCTGAAAATCTTGAACAATGGATATTATAATTAAATTAAATAATCAAACTGCCGGGAGGGATAAAATAATAAGGTTAGTGAGTATAATTTGCAAAATCGCAGCTTTTTTATTTTCAACTGAACAAAATGACATTTCGTTTTCAATTAATTCATTCAAATTAAATACTTATTAAGATATTCTAAACAGTATTTATTTAGACGAAGTATATTTATTTATTTGGATAAACGTTAACTGATGCATTATAATCTTTGGTATGATTATGAATTTATGATTTCTGAATACATTTCAAATGTTTGCCTTGAATTTTTAAGTCCTTAAGACATTCAAAGTACAGTTGGAGATTATCCTTTCAAAATTGATAAAAAATTTCTACGTTGTGCTCTGATATGTAACAAGCAAACAATTATTTGTTTCTTTTTTTTGTTTTATTACAAAATGCATTTACAGATTTCGAAATAAGTAAAGGTCTAAATTTTGAATATTGTATTTTCATTATTATTCTTTAGGTTGATGCAGTATGGGAGCAGGGCATATTGGTATTATGCGCAAAACAAAAATGGCACAGTCCATTCTGTCAATGTTCTCAAAAGTTTAGAATATACTTTCAGTTCTTTCAGAAAACGTAAGTCAAATTATTGACTGAATGTAAAATACTTAAGTTTAAAAACTTATTTATTAATTTGATTAAACAATATATTAAAAATGTATTTTTGTTTTAGTCCTTCGGTTGGGGAGGTTTTTGGACACGTTATATTCTGCCCTCCAAACTATGAAATATCCAGATCTGATCGTGAGGGTGACATTAACAATGTCAAAAATAGCATACTCTCTATACCTCCTGGCTGATCATATAATATGGTGTGGTCGTGCTGGTATCTTCAAAATCAACTTGGACAAATGGAACAATTTTGCCAATAGATACTGGTTGATGACCATAATTTTAAATTTAACTAGAGATCTGCATGAGATTATCCACATCTTGGAAATGAGAAGTAGAAATTATTATCTGTCCAACGCGCATTTCACAAAATACGACAGAATTCATAAGCATTTAGAAACGTATAGGCAGCATGAAGATGTGATCTTGGACACGTTGAAGAACGGTTGTGATCTGTTCATTCCACTAACCGCCTTGGGTTTCACTAGGCTGAGTCCTGGTGCTGTCGGTCTTCTTGGACTTGTCTCTTCAGCTGTCGGTATTTACAGTCTGATCAGACCAGAGACCAAACTAATGCCATCATAACATTGGTAAAAATATAGGAATATTTTTAATGAGAAGTATTTTTCATTCTAATATATAGTTGATAGGTAAGGTAATTGTGTACACAGGGATTAAAGAGAGGACAATATTTGTTGCTCAAAATGTCACTGATATTTCTGAAATGTTGTTAAGAATTTTTAAGTCATTTTGATGGATTTTACTATGCTTGAATTTATTTTATTATCAAATAATAGAAAAATTTACCAACAGCCATCTTAAATATTTCAGGATACGGCTGCACGTTATTGATCGTTGTCCTGTTCTTCTTTTAAGTAACTGTCTTTCAGAGTAACCCAAATTCTTTTAAATTTTGCAAAAGAAAAAAAATTACATTTTACTTTTATTAAAAACTAAACAAAAATCATATGAAAAAGAAAAATCAGTGGCAAAATGTAAAATTGTATCAAACACGTATGAAATTATTGAAATTTGCAATTAGATAGAAGGGATTTTGTGTATATCATAAATATGAACAAGTTGTTATAATGTTATATATTAATATGAAAAGGGTTTATAATATTTTATATGAAATAAAACGGTTGATGTTTAATACGTTTTTTTTTCTGATTCAACTTGATTGTGAAAAAACAAAAAGGAAATCATCACACAATCAATCATGTTAATGGAAAAAATATAAAAATTGGATGTCAATGTTCAAATCAACATCAAATTATTTTTCTGGTTATCGTTGCGTTTGCTAATCCAAGAGTCTTACCCAGAAGAGCAAACGTCATCAGGTGAAGAAAACAATAAAAAGAAACAGATGAACAAACAAAACAAAAAGAACGATGATTTTTAAAACAATAAAACTACACAGGAATTACTCATAATGTATGCATTTTTTTCCAAGAATGACAAAATCGTTTCTTAATTCATCACGCGATACAAAGTGAATGTTCGAAGATCATGAGAGGTTTTAATCCAAAAGAGACAGATCCAGGAATTCATTATGAAATGAATTTAATTTAACACTTTACAGTCTGTGAGAAAAATGTAATGCTTTCATTCTTACTGCTTGACCGGCTGTAGCAAACTGCACACTCTTTTACAATCGTTACCTTATATCAATTATATTAATATATAGTAATTATTAATATTACTTTTATCAGACAGATTCACACAACGCCCACAGCATGAAAAATGCGTATGACCTCATTTGAATTTAATCGCGCGTGTTTGTGTGTGTGTGTTGTAAGTTAGTGTAAGCTTTTCGTTTTGTCTTTCTTTTCAACTTTTTGTTTCCTTGTTTTCCTTTTATTATTTACTTTAAATCAGCGAATCCCCCCCTGAGATACATCAGTGAAAATTTGTGTGTTCGAAGGTGAAAAAAAACATGTAAAAAGATGAACCCCTGTGCGTTTGGCGCAGAGCAGCTTATGTCCGAGTAAGGGGATTGGCGTATTGTTGTCGCACTTGGTTTTTTTTCTTTAAAAACTTGAGTAATAGTTATTCGGACTGGTTGAATACTTTTAGTTCCTGTCGGTGGCTCGGAGCTTCTCTTCGACAGCCTCTTCGGAAGCTTCCGAAAGGTCCGTTGCCTGGATGTACTTTTGTACGCCCACTAATGATTTTTTAAGCGCGTCGAAAGAACTAGAGTAAAGCATCTTCTTCTTAACCTTGGCTGTGTCGGGGCACCACGACATCAGGAACAACTTTTGTTTCTTGGAAGCCTGTTGAACCAACACGAAACATTTATTAAGCAACCAATTTTTCAATTTTTCTTTTACAAAAAATGATTCATCATGTTTGTTTGTCTCACCTCAGAAGTACCCTGACATTGGTGAGTGTACTCAAAGTCGTAGAGCCCGTAACGGCATTCCCCGCTGCCGCCCTTTTGTAAATCCTCGAGGAAAGCGTCGTACTGTGCGTCGCGCGGTCCAATAACCTCGACATCGATTTGCTTTTCGTCCTTAATGTAGAAGATCACATACCGATGCTTTTTGTCTTTCTTTATCTCTTCATAGGTTGTCTTACAGACATCTGCCACAGTTACTCCAGATGCCTATAATTAGAAATGATCCTTTTTAGTTTTCACATAATACCACCGAACAATTTTTTTTCCGCGTTACATCGCCACGTGATTTTTCGTTACAAATATCTCGCGACACTTGCCATCAGATGACACTTCAGCCCACATACAAGCATTTTTTCAACGCCAACATCTTTGCTAACTTTTTTCTTCTTTTGACAGTGCAATGACACATCAACTGAAGTCAGTTACAAGTTGGAAATCAAAATAAATTATTCCTTGTCTTCAAATTTTAATTCCAAAATTTTTCATCTTTGGTTTAGGACAATTTTAAATTTGATTTTAAAATTGAAATTTTTTTTTNTTTTTTTTTATTGCTGAGAAACGATTGGGTGTTTGAACATTGGGGATTATTTTGAGACAGGATATAAATCGTTCGAGTGTCCATGTTAAGTTGGTTTGAATGTTTGATATTTATTAGCCCTCCCACGGTGGGGGAGTACATCGGGTCTCCTGGATTTTTGAATATCCAATACGCAAAGAGACACACCAGTCAAACTCTTTTGCCGTGCGCCACGCCTCACCAAGCCGAGGATAACTTTAGAATCAGATCGGGCATCACTCGCAGCATCGAATTCGCGCGTAGGAAGAACTTTATTTCTGTACGTCCTCACGTCCGAAAATCATACAAAAACCACTGGCCGCAGATTATTACTTATAAAATTTGGATGACAATAAACGCGCTCTCCCTCTTCTTTCGGGAACCAATTTTTTCATCTCAACTGAATATCAAATTTGGAAATCAACATTTTTGACTTTTACAAAGGAAACAAAAAATGACCAAAAATGATTGAAAAAGAAGAACGTAAAAAAGAAACTGTTTGAGAATGTTGAAACTTTTAGTTTCTAAATTGTTTCGAAGAAGTGAAGATTTTGAGAAAAAAGGCATTTTCCAATGAATTTTTCATACTTTCTGTGTTCTAA
The DNA here is from genome assembly GCA_025266255.1 of Trissolcus basalis. Lineage (NCBI taxonomy): Eukaryota > Metazoa > Arthropoda > Insecta > Hymenoptera > Scelionidae > Trissolcus > Trissolcus basalis. Next base: position 11,216 of record JAAMPD010001889.1, on the reverse strand, counting down.
TTATTCAACCCTGACTGAGAAAAGCCGGTGCAATTAGAGAACAGTCGGCGTCACGGTAGACGCTCCCATCAATGGCAAAGCCACGTCGAATCAACTTGACCCAGCGTTAAATGGCAAGTGTGCTATACTATTTAGTCATACAGAATTGAAAATGACAAAACAAGTGCGAGTGCGAGTTATTTTTACGAAACTCGGTTTTCCAAAACAAATTTTCGCGCCATTACGTAATTTTCTCCCCCCGAGAATCCAAACGAGGGAGTTGGAAAAATTGAAGAAGAACAAAAAAAAGTGAAACGAATCGCTTGAATTATCCGAGCATGTCAGAAATAGCTTTGATGGCTGAGACGTGATCTTGTTTCGGTTATTAAAGTTCAGTTAACGCTTTCGAGACAAACGCACTTTCCGCTTTTTGTCTTAATATCAGGCCCGCTTTAATGCCACGCAATTATTCACTTATCTCTCACAATTTCCAAAACCACATCTTTTTTCAATTACTTTTTACCTCTAATATTAATTACGATAAAAGATTGAAATAAAAAACGGAGATAAATTTTATCAGGTCGTTATTTCGGGGGAAAAAATACCGACTTTTTCTTTTGACACTAAAATAAACATTTAAATATAACTTGAGAAAACGAAAGAAAGTGAGATCTAAATTTTTGTTTTCAATTTTAAAAATGAAACGTGAACAAAAAAGAGGAGTCCGTTATGGTACAAATTGAAGCGTCTGTGTTTATAGGAACGTCAGACGAATCCAAAGTCTGTTAATCATTTTCCACTTTGAAATCATGCTCAATGTCAAGGATGTTACGCGTATCGACGTGCCGCTTGGCGTTTCCGTTGTTCGCCTGTTGCTTATCAGAAGCCACGACGCATGTTATCATGACTATTTTTGCACGGTTTATTCATCAGAAACCCCTCGACAAAAAGGAACCAAACGATTATTCTATTTCAATTTTCTTCGGATGCGTTGCTGCCAAAAGTGTGACGCGCTCAACAGGTTTCGTTGAAATTGTCAATATTTTGAAAACAATCGCGTCACCCGCGATTGTGCAATGTAAAAACATCTTTTGGTAAACAAAAATATTCGCATTTCTTCTCTCTCCCTCATTCCGTTGAACATAACCTAACTTTCCAAAATCTTGCAATTTCATTTTCTATTTCTAATGGCATTTTTAATAACTGTTCTAACAAAATAAAATTTGATTAAAAAAAATCGATTTAAAAAATTGAAACAAAAAGTTGGAAAATTTTTTTAACAAAACCAAAAATGGATAAATGTATTGATAAGAAATGATGATAATAATACAAAGAGAATTAATTTGTAAAATGAATATCGATTGTTTGAAGTACAAAACGAACGAGGCCGAATTGGTGAAGACGATTTTGAAGTGAGTCATAAAGTCATAACGAAAGAGAGGGGGGGGGGGCGATTCCATCAATTAAGATCGCGCAAACTGCTTTCGGCTGTTGATTAGCCGATTTTGTGATTTGCGATGAGTCATCCCGCCGGCGACAAAACAATTGCATACGTGAACGCGAAAATAAACTGATTGGAAAACGTATCATCGGCGTATCCTCAAATGTCAAAGCATCTGGACGAGAGAAGCGGCGGAGCACGCACGTGCCGATAATTTTCTCACCCCCCTAAAGTTAGGCCCAAAAGCCGAGGGGGCAAACAAGAGAGAGAAAGCAGTTCTCATAAAAATAGACGCGATTTTCGTTCGATTCGGAAAAGCGGCAAACAAATTTGGCGATCGGTGCGGTGATTCGTGTGCCATCGTCCGTCTCCGTTCTCGGCCGAGGGAGAGAGACGGGCGTGTGGAAAAGCCGGCGGGACGAGGAGGGCGTTTTTTTGACGGGAAATAACGGCCGGCGATTGGGCGTTTTGAGGCAAAACTCGGGCCGGCATCGATTAACCAGCTCCTACGAGGGACCGTGCGAAAAGCGCGAAAAAAAGGTCGCGGGGGGAAAATGAACATCGTCGGGAACGGCGTCGGTGTTGCGTCCGTGCAACAACGGGCCCTGCAGATGAATCATCCGGCTTCCGGCATGGAATGGCCGACGCGGGACTCGCCCTAGGAACGCGCGGCCGGCGCGCGTAAGCCGCAACGGAAATCGCCGTGGGCTTAGCCGATGAAATAAGGGAGATGCCGAGCGCATTGCCGGGCCGCGAGCGAAAATGGCGACGCGCGTCTGCTTTGCGGCATAACCACAAAGTGGGCGCACGCCTCGGGCGCAAGTACGCGCCTCGCGGCCGAGAAAAGCGCGCGGTTCGTTCACTCAACGATAGTTACCATTGCTTGTAGTCGTCGCGGCCAGCAAGAGACACGTAAACAATCACTACTGTCGACACTTTCACGGAGCCTTGGCTGTCGTCGAACTGGATAGCACTGTCCAGTTGGGGGTCGTGCGCACGAACAACGGGAAGGGAGGTTCCTCGACGGTCTGTCTGCACGCCAATTCGGCGCCCGGTGCGCAGTCGCGGTGTCCCCCAAACAGGACCGTATGAAAAGTGGGCGTCCCCCCTCGCCCGAACGGAGCGCCATCTCGTGGCGCCCGCCGTACCGGTGCTTTCTTAACTGACAATTCGCGCTTGTCAACAATCGATGATCAATTCCTTTGTTGATGATTGTTTAGATTCGGAGATTTTAATGCTGATTCAGGTACAACGAGTCAAGGTCACGGGGTGATACAACAATTGTTTTTATGAATTGAAATCAATTAGCTGATTTTGGAGAAGGAAAGAATCACTTTCGTATAATCCGTTTAACAAAATGATTGTTGTATGAACTCCCCAATCCTCTTGACCTTGACTTTTTCTTTTCAATACTTCACCTCTATGTTTAGTTTTTTTATAATAATAATAGTACAACATGAAGAAATAAAAGAGGTTAAAATTTGTATAGAAATTTTATTTATTTATTTACTTCGAGAAATTGGTGCTTCTGATTGAGTCAGTATGTCTGATTAAATTTTGGTTTGTGTAAGTTTTCAGAATTCAGTTTTTATTATAAAGTTTTGTTAGAATTTTGATTTCAGGTTGTTGTGTGAGCAGCCCGATTTAAGTTTTTTTATACTAATAATAGTACAACATGAAGAAATAGAAGAAGACCAAGTTTTCATACAATTTTTGGTTAATGTAAGTTTTTAGAATGCAGTTTTTATTATGAAAGTTTTGTTACAATTTTGATTTCAGATGATTAAGTTGCAAAAACGAGTCAAGGTCGTCCGGAGGTCGAATAAATGAATATATTTTAAAATCGAGATATACTCAAATTTCTTTGGAAATTCAGAAATTGTTGAACATTTTATATTGCAAGATCAAATTGTTGTTTGACTTATTAACATTGACTCATTTATGTAAACAAACCAACTTTTGATACATTTCTCTGAAAACTGTTGAAGAAAAATGGTAAAAAAACGATGACATTGATTACAGGAGGAAAATCTTCAACATCAGAAATAGACAAACAAATTATTCGTTATTCATTTCAAAATAACAATACCTAATATGGTAATGTGTCTCTTCAAGAGGTTCTCTTATCTCTTCCAACACTTTTTTTAATATTTGATAATGATGATATATTGAACGCTCTTTTGAAAAAGAATATTTTTTATAAAACTATAAACAATCATATACTAATCATCAAAACCTCAAGTATTCGTTATTGTTTGAAAGAATGAATAGAAATACAGAATTACCCATAAACTTGATGAATAATTTAAATCTATATACTTAAAAACTTTATGGAAATCGTTAGTTGTGTTCAGTTTTCGTGAAAAAAATGTGTGGCAGATGTTACATCCAATTTTTGAATAGCCTTTGGTATAAGAATCAAATGACGACCAACAATAAAAATAAATAATAAGCTCATTTAAATGACTCGACGATCCTATTTTAAAATAATTCTGTATTTCAAGAAGTGATTTAAACATGATTAAACTTTTTAATTGTTCATTCATTAAAAATGATTTTAAAATAAAAATTATACTATAATTATATTGAAACGTTGTTCTGACAATTATATGTTTTACATATAAAAACATTAACTCTAATTGATGACATCGCCGTCTAATGGGGAGGAATAAAAATTTCAACAGCTTTTATTCGAAAATAATTTTTTTCAAATTCGTCCACGCTGATTTATTGCTTTTGAAGCATCCCTGCATCTTCCCATTGGACGATGGTGTCAGAATTTCCGGCCATCGAAAATAATATCTCGCGTTATTTATTTTTCGCCCAGAAAGTAGTTATAATTTTTCTACCAATCCGCACAATTCATAAAATTGTCAAATTAAAACAAGCAAAACTGATAACATGACAATGTTTTTAATCTGCCCACTGATGAGATCCGATCAACTAGCTATCAACGCAAACCGGTGAACACACGTCTTTGCGCGCCTGCGCGAATCCGTTAGCCCGCGCAGATACAAGATCGGCGCCACGGAAGACAATTGTTTAAAGTCCATTTGCGCTTTGTACCGAAACAAATGGGATCATCCGAAGCGTGGAACAAATTCACATCATCAATATAAATTTACAAATTCCAATTGCTTTTTTAAGACTTTTAAAGTCTGAATCTCAATTTTTTAGACAAATAAAAATAATAATAATCAAAAAACAAGCTAAACCCAAACAATTAAAAAAAGTTTGTTTTTATTATTCGATTAAAAAGGAGGGACAGAGAAATATTTTTAATTTTCTTTTTTGTAGTTTTATGTGGATTGGTGAAGAAATTTTATAAAAAATTTATATCGAGTTGAAAAAATGTTTTATTGTTTGTTGATTTTGGAAAATAACATTTGGAGGTTAGTTGCAAAGGATTCCGTTAAAACGAGATCGTTTGAGTGTTGAGAGATTGCGTGCCGGTGGCACAATGTGCCGGGTGATCACATGGGCCAATCGTGACGTGGGACGTGGGGAAATTGCCTTATATGGGCAGTGGCATGCAGTTGAACGACACATTCGACTCGCACGCCGCGGTACGTTTCATGCGCATGCGGTCTCTCTCCCTCCCCCCTCCTTCTCTTTCTTTTCTACGAAGCATCACAAAGTTACGATTGTTATATACGCTGACTGAAAAACGCACCTTTCTGTCAACCGCGCCGATAAGCGCTTGTTACGTGAGATTGCCGGGAATTTTCAATGACTCGCACGTTTTATTTGTATCGACAGATTCATCAAGATGATTTCACACAGGGGCGTAACTACAATCAATCAAAACGAAAACAAAAAAAAAACAAAAATTAACCAAATTATTTAACAAGTTTTAATAAATAAACAAATGAAATTAATCGAATCCAGTAGATGAATTAAAATAATAAGACTGGATTAAAATAATATCATTTGTCTTAGGTCAAGTCTTGCAAGTACAAAAGAAAATTTGGATGAAACTTGAAAATGTTTGATTTGTGGCATTTCGAAGAATTTTGGTGTTTGAGCCAAGGTTACCTGCATAAAATGAACAATTAGATAGGCTCGAACTGCAGGTGGTGCTGGGAGAAGAAAAAATTCCTTATCATATCTTGGGACACTGGACTTTAGATGCTCCAAGATAAAGGATACTAGACCCAGGCTTGCTTATGAATATTCATAAGAGTTCACCATGAAATATTCACCATGAATTACCTCAAATTATTATGTCACTTGAACGAGGGTCTACACACCTGAGAAAATTATGGAACTGGGACCGAGACAGATTCGAAAGATTAGAATGTCAGAATATTAAAATGGAATGGATCATCTGGATATGAGGGATGAAATACAATGATCTACGTTGTAAACTCTCGACTTTTACAATTATTTTATGTTCAATGTTGTTGGAATTATTTTATGATTCTAACAAACAATAGCATTGAACAAAAAGCTTAAAAGCTTTTTTCACGAGATAACAATGTGATTCATGCTTACACGTCGAGCCTTTTAATACAATGTTGTTAAACATTTTTAATTGTCACAATACAATTTTGCATGTAATAACTAAAGAGATGAATAATCACGGAATAATATACAGAGTGTGTATACTTTTAATATTAAATTTTATTGAATTGGCCACTCACTGACCAATTAAATAACGCATTACTTACATCGACGTGGATAAATAAGATGGAATTCGACAATAAATCTAGATGAGATAACACAGATCCAAGAAAAAAAAGTCATGTATTTACAATATTAATTTAATACTCGAAATTACTTCAATATACACGGCCTTTTACGTATGCCGAGAATGTGTGCAGCAGTATTACAGAAATATTCTGATCTAACAACGTTATTCATTCGTGTATTTATATTTATTTTCAAATCATTCAATTTGTTTCTTCATCTATTTATCAGAACCATAAAACAACAGGTGTTACGAGTATTATATCACGAGTTTTCAAAATCGTCGCTCAAGTTATTTTTATTTATGCTCAAAAAATATTCGCTAAAACTTTACTTTTGCCGCTTTGAATGAAATCTTACAATTTAAAATCGTTATTAATCTTGCAACCTCTAATATTCCATGAAACTCACTCAGAGCACTCGCACGTTCCTGCACCATTTTATAATTTACAAACATTTACCAAGGCAAAAGACTAACACGCCAACAACGTTTAAGAAAATCAACCATCAATTGATTTGTATTACTGGCATCCAACCGGTTCGCTGAGTAAAAAAATTGAATCAAATGTACAGTAATCGAACATCTTTTTGTTCGCACTTTAGACATAACAATAAAAAAAAAAAGAATGAAAAAACTACGCACAAAGTGATGTTTCACTTTTGCCATTCAGTGCGCTCATGCAACAACTGTTACAACTGAAATGTATTTTTTACATTACTAACTTCTTCTCCCTTAAGTTACATCGCTATGATTGAATGTTTGTCTGTCTTCAGGACTGAGCCCAATCTTATAACACTATTACTTCAAATATACAGCCTATGAATCAGATTACAATGGGTCAACAAATGCGACAAATGATAATCAAAATACATTAAATCTGCATCTTAATACTACTGGCATCGGCGGTACGCTATTCTTACAATAATCACCGACACCAGGAAATAAACTCAACATTAAATCGTTGATCAGCATCAACTTCGAAATCAAACCAGGAGCGTTAGATTAAACCTCGCTTCTTTTTGTAATCTTCCAGGTTGAGCGCTCGCCTTGGGCCGGAATCTTTGATGTTGCTAACAGGCTTGGGTAAAACGCTTACGGGATTGCCTAAAATGGAATCTAAAGAATTAATTGATTGGAATGTATTCTTGTTCAAATACTGAATGTTTGTCAGATCAATATCAAACTGGTGTTTAATGCTTACTTGCAACAGGTACTTCTAGATCGATAAGAATATCGAAATCGTGAGCATTGAAGAGGTCTTCGGTACTCTGCTTTTTCTTAACATCTTGGCTGTTTTCCTTCTCATTCGAAGTCGCCTCTGATTTAGAGTTATCCGCGTTAGTTGTGTCTGGCTCAGGCTCCTCTTCCTCCTCTTCCTGTTTGTATGACATTCTCGGCTGGGTGCTTCTCCTCGTGAAAGGATCATCCACCTTCTTTCCCTTCGTCGCTTTGATCTCCTCCATGATAGCCCTCTCGGCCTCCTCGACGTTCTTCTTTCTGTTACGATTGTTGATGTACGAGATGCTCGCAATCGTCTTGGTACGCGTCTTGTCCAGATGGGACGCACGTTCCTCCAACTCGCTCAGCTCCTGGTTCAATCTAGTCGCGGTCTCATCGTCGCCATAACAGTTTGCAGCATCCCTCTCGCGCATCAGTTGAGCTTTCTTCATGGCGTAATTGTATGGGGTGGATTTGAACCTCTCCTTTTCACGAACAATCTTCTCCACATCCTCTTCTTTGAACTCATAAACAAGCGCCTCCTTGATATCCTTCAGCTTGTGTTCCACCTCCTCCAAAGTCGGAACTGAGATTCCCTGAAGAGCACACGTCTGTTTCCACTTGAAGAATTCCGAGTCTGTGAACTCCTGGTTGGAAACAAATTCCAGACGAAAGACACGCTCCTGTGCTCCGTGTCTCAGCCGCATGCCCTTGTTCGTGCGGGTGCTACCGAGCTGGTAGATCTTGCCGGTTTCGCAGACACCGCTCACCTCAGCTACTCGATAGACTGGTCGGCCGTTATGGTTTCCAATACCTATGCGCACGAAGCAACCACGAACCACTCGGTCGAAGAAGGGCAGATGGACGAATCGTTCCAGCTTGTGTCGGGAGAGGCGGATTTTGTTCAGTTCCTCTTTTGTCGAGATGAACATTGGTTTCTTTGCCTTGCCTTTGGACGATATTATCGACCTGTGAATGAAAAACGAGTTTTATAAAACCATCGTTGTAACTGAATTGCAACATTTGTTGGACGCTCATTGAATACATACTTTTTATCAACGTCAGAATCAGAATCCCGAGACTCGCTAGAAGATCTCTGGTAGGACGTAGTTTTGGCATTCTCCTCTTCCTCCTGTTCACTATCAGACGACCCACTGTCATCCGAGTAGATGTCTGAGGCTTTGAGTTTTGTCTTTGTTCCGTCAGCTTTGTGATTGTCGTCCAACTCTTCTTCCTCATCCTTCGGCTCCTTCTGCTGCTGCTCTATTCGCTGCTTCTCCTTCTCTTCTCGCTTCTCTTTCTTCTCCTCACGTCGAGCCTTCAAAAGCGACATCGCCGCAAACTTCTTGTCCTGCTTCTCCTCAATGGTCTTTTTGCGATCCTTGCTACGCTCTTTGGGATCTGGCGCTCTCTCGAGTTTCTTCTCCTCGAAACCTCCTTTCTCCTTCTTCTTCGACTCCTTTTGCTTCTTCAGCTCGATCTTCTTCGCCATGCGGAGCTTCTTCTCAATTTCGAATCGCGTTTTCATTATCTCTCGCTGTTCAATACGTTTGTAAATCTCCTGCTCTCTTTCCTTCTCAGTCATTTGAGCCAGACGAGCCTGATCTTCGGCGTCGCCCATGAGTTTGTCGTCGTAACCATCATTGAACTCTTCTTGACTAGAATCTGAGACGCTTGAGGCAGAATCGGAGACTTCGCCTAAATACAAAGTAACTTTTTCAGTTTTGTGTTTCAATTCAAAACAAATTCATTTTAAGTGAAAGGAACATCAAAATTACCTTCTTCAGGTTCGGAAACCTTGGCAGGTTCTTCTTTTTCACTACAATTGTCATCACTGCTAGATTTTGTCATCTTGCGCTTTCTCTGAACGGGTTTAATTTTCTTCGTCTTACCACCCTTGGCACCCCAATCATTGTCGGAGTCAGAAGAATCCGAATCAAACGTTTCTTTTTTTGTGGAAACATCTTCCCCATTTTGTGAGGGTTCGCTCTTCTTCTTTTTAGCCAAAGCTAACAAATCCTGAAATTGAAAGGTAATTTTATTAGGATGGTTCTAAGAATATACAAAATAAATCAATTTCGTCAGTTTCTGAAGAATTGACCTAATTATTATTCTTAAAGTGAAATGCAAGTCATGAAGGTGTAACAAAGATGACATTGATAATGTTTCTAAAAGTGTAAGAGAGACAAAATAAGATTTAATTATTTAAATAGCTAAATTTTCTAAAGAGGCAAAATGTCCATATGGCATTTTATCTTAAAGGATCATTTTTAAAAGTTCGAGTAAAAAATTTGTTCGAGGATAAAACTATGTGAAATTTTGAGGCTAATTGGAGAAAAAAGTTGATGAAATTTGTTTTGAGTGAGAAACTTTTTTTATAATATTTTCATATTTTTTTCATTTACTCGAATATGATATTTTTCAAGTGGTGACTATTTGAAGTTATTATTTTGCATGAGTGGTGTTGCTATTTTTTTAGTGTTTATTATAATATAGGAACCATAACTTCCAAACAAAGTTAAAGTATTTTATTGTTTTATAAACATAACCTCCAAAAATGAGATGTTTCAATTATTCTTTTACATCTTTCTTAAAAGACAAAGGTTGGATAAAAATGTGTTTCAATTGCAAAAACAAAAAACAAATGGAATAACAACAAACTTTAATTGGCTGATCTTGGTTGAACTTGATGAAAAAAAACCAATGTAAACATACTTCTATTTCACAAGAAATTGTAATAATGATGCGAGGGTGCCAAAAATTACTCAATCAGAAGTATAATTATAATTTTGGCAACAAAATTTCTTGAAACGTCTAATCAAACTATGAAAGACAAAGCTACAACTGCATTTTGTTATAATTACAAGAACAACATTGTTTTTTTATGAAATTTAACAACTGCAATATTTAAGATGTTGCGAAAAACCATAAACAAAACATTTTGAGGTCATGAACATGTATTTAGGATGAAAAATTGACAATGAATTGAGAAAATGAAAATATGATTTTGAGGTTAAAAAATTACATTATCCCAATCTGAACCGCTGTCTTTATCACTGTTGCTGCTGTCAGAGTCAATAAGGGCATGACTTTTTCGTTTCGGCATCTTCGACAAGATCAGTGCCTTAGCACAGCGTTCACAGGAGGCAAATTGTAATTTTCACTTAGTGTAACCACTAATTATCAATCACACTGCTAGCGTACTCTACATTCGACAAGCGACAAGCGAGGAATGACATTTTGCGAGCGTCGTATAAATAACACGACGGCAACCTAGAAAATTTGTTTAGGGATATTTCGACAGGGTTGCCAGGTAAAAAAAAAAGATTTCTTCCTCTAACGGACAGGCAAGAAGTGTGTTTTAAATTTCATCAAATAATTTATCAAATAATGAATTTCATTTAAACAATTTTATTTTATTATTTACTATCCCCAATCCCCTCTTCACGACAATTTACTGTTTAAAATTAATTTAGTTATATGAATAAATTGGGGCTTCTGCAATTGCGATATGAAAAAAATTGATAAGAATCCTGCGTTTAGATTACGCAGTTGCGCCGAATCAAAATATATATGAGTTGCGCCGAATTGAAATATATAATACCAGTTATATATTAATAACCGTACATAATCAGATTAGAACTGCGTCTGAGATACCTTTTGCCCTTTTTTTTGGTAATGTTCTGAGAGATGAATCCACTTGAAATTTTGTACACTGGTAGGTCATAATCAGATCTGTTCTGAGAAAAATTGGCAAGGCTGCGAAATTGACTCAATATTGTGTGTACGAATTTTCAATGTGCACCGGGCGAACTGCGTCTGAGGTACCCTTTGCCCTTTTTTTTGGTTAATGTTCCGACGAGTTGAATCAACTTGACATTTTAGTAC
>JAAMPD010001888.1:0-19273 GCA_025266255.1 Trissolcus basalis | reverse complement strand
CAATATGAGACACCTATCAATGTAAATACGTTGGCGTTATAACTGTTCGGTGTGTATTTCAAATATCAAAGAGAAGCTATTTATTTCAAAATAAACTTAGCAAAAATATTTGATTGTTTGTAAATTTTTAATTTTAAAAAATCAAATGGCATGCACATTTTTTTTTATTGGTTTATGAATACATAATTTTACACGAGTGTCTAAGTTTGATTTTCTAACAACAATTCGAAAGTCGTGTCACGTTACTGTACCATGACAAAACAATATTTTTCAAAACAGAACTGAGGTGAAATGAAATGTTAGGTTTGTTTACAAAAATTAGTCGGGGTCAAGTGACAATACAACAATCATTTTCATGAAACAAAAAATATCAGAACATTCTTCAAAAATTCAATAATATTTCAATTTATTTAGTTCTATGAAAACAATATTTTTCATGCCTTCTGACGTCGACTTTTTGTAAACAAACCTAACCTTTCATTCGGCCATGAAGTATGTCATTCTGTTCATTTTCATCTTCAAAAATTGAATTGAATCATGTTTTGAAACAACGCCACTTTCGAATGAAAAAACAGTTATAAAACACGGATAAGTACGAATAAAAGTAACCCAATTTGTATTTAACAAAAGCAGTTGAAAAGACTGAATGAAGTGCTGGTAGAAATTGAATTGCCGCCATTGTAATTTAGTACTATGCATGTTGTACAAGAAGTTTGAAATAATTTGTGTGTAATTAACGTGACCACCTGTTCAGCAGGTGCTCTTTCTTCTTAAATTTAAACGTTGGCTCGTGTTAAAAAGAAAGAAGGGCAAACACCCGAACCGAAAAAAAAGAGCCGCGGTATGTGAAATTTGTAAACTCTCAATAACATTGATCAAGGCGGTATGTACTTTTGGTCCATAAATATAATCATATTTTGATGTTATTTATTTCAGTTTTGACACAATTTTTTGATTCATTATATTATTATTATGAGGCATTTTTTATGGGCGGGATAAAACAGGGGATGGAATTTGTCCGCAATGACGATGACAAAACTGATGATTGGAATGATTATTTTCGTTGATGCAGATTATTACTGTGCAATTTGACGGGCAAATTTGTTGCCGGTTTGATAAATTTTCATTCATCTATTCGTTACGTTTTTCCCGATGGGAAATCCGTAACGGGTATACTGTTAATAATTCAATTATCGTCACCGAATTCCAACGACCGAGTGATCGAACAAGTATCAAGGTAAATGAACCCGACTATTCCATCGAATGACTCAATACGGCAAATCTGTCTCCCCGTTGACGATGAACGGTCTATTTTAATTGAATTCTCGGCGGAAAGAGTACTTCTAAATTGGCGCTGAGGACCGGTTTGTTCTCAATCGGAGCTAAAGATCTTCTGGAATTCACTTGCTTTTTTTGCAATCATTAAATTCAAGCGCTGTTATTGTAAATCGCGCTTTGTTGCAACGACTTTCACGGTTTAATTGAAAATCGTCCCACACACAATTTTCCCATGGAAAATATCATATCTTGTCCCAACACTGGAAGACCTAAAACTTCAGACCAGATTTTTATTATAGATAATTTTTCAAACGTTGGTCCAACTCAGGTTGCAAAATTGAACCAACATTGATGGACTTTCTAAGGGTGCCGATTTTGAGAAATTTTTATTCAACTTTGGTAGAACAATGTTTTTCAATATTGACCCAGAATTCAGTTGGTGAACGTTGGTCCAACTTATTACGGGGGAAAAATTGAAATTAAAGTAACAAAAATAAAAATGTTAACCAAACACATTATTAAATGAACTATGTCAACTAGTTGACTTAAATGTGAAATTATTTGTTATTCTGACAGCGCGTCAGATTGTCAAATATTTTAAAAACCGCTGTGTCCAAGTTGTCAGTTTAATTATTTAAATGCAAATAGTTAAATATGAAGTGGTTTTTTTTCATGTTCAAATGAAAAGTATTTTATGCACGTATAAAAAGTTTAAATTAATTTTAATTTAAATTAAACTCTTTTTTTATGTATGATGTATGAAATACACTTATAATTTTTATCATTCGAAAAAACATTTATTTTACTAATTCCTTCAATACATAATTTTACTAACAATGTTTCGCCAACATCGAAAAAAAAATTCTAGTAATATTGTAAGTAGTTATGACAAATGCCTAACCTTAATTTTTGTATCAAAATTTTAACTTAGATTAACATTTTTTTTAACACTATATTTTTCAAATTGTTGGCTGATGAAGATTTGAACCCTCGACTCCCCGAACATAAGCTGAAAACGTTACAACCTCGCCAACTTGCCTCAATAATTTCGAAATGAATATTGATTATTTATAACTCAAAAAAACACAATGTTAACTATCTCTTCTTGTCAAATTTTACTTTGTTCAGAATTATTTTTAGTAACACTTCCAAAATTTCCAAAATTGTATCACGAAATAAAAAAATAGTTAATTATTCGAGCGTTGATTTGCATTCGAAATATTCTAGACACACAAAGTTGGGCGAAAATATGAAATCCCTAGTAATTAAACTTGGGACAATCGTATCAGCACTGGAAGTTCAAAGCTGAGATGAAAAAAGAGCAAAGCCGGAGCAACCACGGGCGTATAATTTTAATTAATGCAAATACTTTTATTAATAGATAGCTATCAGTACGGTACGTAGTCCGAGAGATATAGAACCGTGAGTATTATCCTCGGAGCAAGCGTTTATTCGATGAAGCACTTTAGCTTCCAGCAGATTTGGTCTATCGTTATTCTAATCTCATTCATCTTTTTTTTTCTTCTTGCAGTTCGCTATTATCACCGCCACCTGATAACTTTTTTTCCTTGTTTTTCTATCTCGTTTCGAGAAATCATAAAGATGGTATCTGCGGCCCAATTAAGGCTGATTCTAATCAGACATTTTTCCGATGATAAGGGGGTCCAACGTGCTTTTGCCTGATATGCGTATCACGCCCAGACACACGACACTCTTCTCGTCAGTATTCCGAATGCGTCTCGCAAAGGGAGAAAATACATGTTAACTGGTTAAATTTGTGTGAGACCGTGTGTATGTGCAAACGCGGCAACATTTAGGGTATACCCTAATATGTAAATTTTCCAATAGCTCGGAGGGTAAAATAGAGTCAACGAGTGACAATGAAAAATTATCGGAAAAATCTGACAATATTGCGCAAAAATATCGCACCACTGACGATGCTGATCAATTCACCCGGCGTTGCTGCTATTTATTCATCTTAATAAGATTTCGTTCTGTTTTTTCTTCCTCCCCAAGTGTATGAAAAATGTTCAATTTCATCCAGGACGCGTACGAATCAAGATTTCGAACTATTTTCCAGATGAAAATGTGCAAAAATTTATGCGCGCGATGCATATTAGTAATTAAATTTATCTTAAGGTATTGTGCAAGATGAATTCCACGGGGACAAATTTTTAAATTTAAAAATTCATTCTTCTCCTGGACAATATTTTGGTGAGACCAAAATATGTTTTGATGCAACAAATCTGAATCTGCAATAAAAAAAGTGGGGGTTGATTTAAAGTTACCCCCACTCCAGGGGTGAGTTTTATTTCGTTGAATAGATTTTAATAAAATATTAGACACGTGTTTTTATGTTTCTTTGATTTGATACGAGACACAATATATGGACATATATGGAGCATGTATGCCACATATATGTTTATTTTTGCCTGGGTTATAAGGATAGGCCAGGCGATAACATTTTAATTCAATTAGAAAATATTACCTTCGGACTAATTGTTTCAGAAGACTGATTTTTGAACGAACAAAAACTAATGGCAATTAAAGTTATGTTCGCAAGGTTTTAATAGTGTGATAATATGTTGAAATGTAAATTTTAATCCGAGCGTACACCGGTTGACCAATTTTCAGTTGATCTAGAACCCTTCAGAACTTTCTACTAACCACCTGCTCTCGGCTACATTTTATTGCACTTACTGTTATGCTATTACTCACACGCTACCTTCCCAAACTAAATAATTAATTCATTAATTATTCATCCCCTATAGTTTACATGAAGTTGCAAAAGGAAAAGCAAACACTTTTTGTCGGGAGAGTCGGACGAAAAAAATAAGAATGCAAAACAAACTTTGGAGATGCAACAATTCAGAATGGGAATGGTCTGAAGAAATCCAACAGAATAGCATCTGAAGAGCCAGTGTGGGGTTGGCCCTCCTTTTTTATTTCCCTTGTTCGTCATGTTTTATATTTTTGCATCTTTACATCTTGCATGAGCAGTGATTCTGGTTGAGTTCGCCAAAAACTTGTGTTTCAATGGGTACGCCAACGAGATACACTCGTGCCAATATTGACTTGATAAAATTTGCGAGCAAATAACTGCGAACGAATAAGGGAAAGAAAAGAAAAGCGCCAGGTACCTCCGTTTCACAATGTCCCTCGCGATTTCTCAAGTGTGACGTGAACGCGGGTCGATTCTATCGAGGCAAATTCTATAAATTGAGCCATACTTAAAGGAAAGTGCCTTAGTGTGATTTTAGATGTGGTTGCATTCCAGGTGAAATTGAATCGAGAGTAAACTCCATATCGCGATATCTATGACATTGCCCTGAAAAAAAAAAAAATGTTCAAAGTACAAGCCGGCAGGAACAGGAAAAAAAGAATATACCATTTCGCGTATATTTTTAATTCTTTTATTTGTTCCTTTGCCATCGTGTAACTGGGTGAATATTTTTTTCCCCATTGGTAAATAAAAATTCAATCGAAAAGTTTTTTATAACAAAATGGGGAACGAGTTTGAAAAAAATACTTTTGTGCAAGTTAAAAGTTTTTTTTATTACATGCAAATACAATAACCCGTCATGAAAGGAAAAAAAAGTTTTTATTTCTCTTCACTTGTGATTTTTGTTTGCTTTTCTTCTATTTGGTTTTTAACGAGAGGTGGTGGTGGGGGTAAAGTGTTTTCAGAAGGAATTGAGACAATGGTTTGATCGTAAGCTTCGCGCGTGCACCACAACGTGGATAATAGGAAAAGAATCGATGTTTCAAAATCATGAAGGTGCGTGCCGAAGGTCTATTAGGGGCTCGAGTTTTCTGGCATTCGTATATCACGGTGTAAGCTATGATCCAGGTTGCGAATGCAAGCAAAGGCAATTCGGAGATAATTCCATTTTCGAGTGGTGATTTTGCTGCGCAATTCATGTTGAGGAAGGAATACGATACCGCAGAATTTCGCGATCCACTACTCAAAGCACGCGTCGCAGTCCAATGGTCAGCCAGCATGCAAGATACCTTTAACGGTTGCCTCTTATGCTATTACTATGCGGATAGTTGGTCTAATATCCAGCACGAGTACCATTTGCCATTGTCAAGTTCCAGCAGGTATATATGCAACAAGGTGCATTCGATCAACGTTTCACTTCATTTATTAACAATTTTTCAATCTCTAAACATGCAAATTTGAAAATCAATTCAGTTATCAATTCAGATATAAAAAATGTTAATGATAACTGTTCTTCAGTAGAATATAGTATGTTTGGAAAATTTTGAAAATTTCCCAAAACCTTCTTTGAATTCTTATGCCCTCATGGAAAATAATATATACCAACATATACACGAAAATATATGTCGAAATATATATAGAAAGAGAATTTATTCTCTATTCGAGAATATAATTGAAAATATATTTTTTATACATTTTTAACTGAAAATATACGGTTAAATATATATATGTATATATAATATATTTTCAGTGGCAAAAAGTTAGATATTTTTAATAAATATAATTTTTTTGTGTGGGTGGAATTTAACTGATTTAAGTTTCCTTCAACAAAATATAACATTCTGAAAAAATTTGGTAGATTACAAAATTTTAGCAAATTGTTGACAGTTCTGTAAGAGTATGATATTTTGACAAATAAAAAATTTTTGGTTTAATTCTTTTGTTTTGAGAATTTAAACAATAAATAAATACGAAAATTGGATTTGTTTAAATTTTGAAAATAATATTTAAAAAATATTTATAACATTAATAGTTCATAAATTTGAATTTAAATGGTTTGATGTTTACAAAAATAATGTGAAAAATTATATAATCGTCATAAAAATATATATTGAACAATAAATATTAAAATAAAATCAATGTTCGAAAAAATATATATAACAAGCTACATTTTAATAAACAAATCTAATTAAAAAGGAAGACCAATCGGAGTTTGCATACATTGAATCGATATTATTCACTGCATGTCCAGCAGATAACTAATATTGTCTTAATACATCTACTGTAGAATCAATTCAATCATAGCTTGCACACCAAAACACACATTCAATCTTGAATAACTATGGATCTGCATTTCAATGCACTGTACCAGATTCTCTTAGATTAAAAAAATATCCCTCGCTCGCTATTTTTATTGTTCTAATTCTATCGTACAGCTTGACAAAAAGAAAATCATTTCAAAAAAACATGTACCAAACACAAAGCTTTCGTTGCAGCAGCTGGCGCATCTCGTTCTGATCTAATTGTGCATTTTACACTACAATAATTTTGCATTACAATATTGCAGATTGCATTGTTCGTACAAACACACGAATAATCTACTATTAATTAAGTTACAGCCATGCTCAACACTATATACAAACGGTACAATGAATTGAAATAAACTCAAATTTCATATTTTAACTCCATTCTATACAAAATTCAAAACATATTTTAGCTAACAAGTTTTAAAAGTTTCTTAATTAACATGTTATTGAATTGCATTCAAAATAATATAATCTTTTTTTGAAAAAAAAAAAAATATATATATATTCATATTCATTTTATATCTAATTCATTTTCATATAATTCATTTTGTCGCTCTAGTAAAAGCAATTAATAAATTAATTATATGAAAAATAAATAGGGATATATTAAAACTATGAAAAATATATGTAAAATATATTGTCATATAAATATTATCTAATTTCTCAATAAATATAATCTATTTATAATATTAATTTTTATTTAAAAAAACATATAATTTATTGCCATTTTATAAAAATTTATCAATGACTTACACGGATAGAAATACAGCACCAAATTTTACTATAATTCTTATCAAAGCACGGACGGTACAGCTTCATACAAAAATTACTATGAACATAGCAAAATTTAGTCGAAATTCAGTAAAAAATGTTCCGTCGATAGTAAAGTTTTCTGTAATTTGGGGGAAAATTTGGTGTTTGAGGTTATGGTCCGCAGTTTACAATGACCACAATAAATTTTGTATACGTTTTTCTATCCGTGTAGTACTAGTACTACAGTATCGGTAAATCCCTCGTGCTAGTGCTTATGATAGTGTTTTTCGGACCATGGGGCAGAGCAGTTGTGAGGCTATTTCCACCCGAGGGCGGAAATAGCTTTACACTCGTTCAACTCTAGTGCGAAAATAGTATATTTTGTACTTAAGGCGTACTTCAGCTCGTGGTGCAAACGATAGTTCACGATTCTGCTGACAATATCAGTTGTGTATGTAAGTTACTTACAATAAGAATGACGTCAGTCACGAGTTAGATTGGCAGGTTGGAGGATAGGAGTTAGGTTAGGAGGTGGTAAGCTTAGTGTTTTATTGAGTTGAGAACAGTATTTTTCCTTACAAAAAACGAAAAATTATTTAATTCATTGCCTGGGAAGAAAAATTTGCATGTGACAAAAGAGGGAATAGGCATAAATGAAGTCACAAGGAACAACAAAAGTAAAATTAAAGAAAAACCGGTCGAACATACCTTGATATTGTTTTTATTATTCGCACATTTTTTGATTTGAATCGTTTCTTGCTGTTGCAAGAGGTGACTGTAACTTTCTTTTGAACTTTTTGCCACTATCTCATTGTTTTGTAGATACAGATTTTCCAAATTATTTATAGTGCAATTTTAAACTTTATTTATTAATGGTAAACATCATTCATTCATATTATATAGTTAATGAATGAAAATTTACATATTTATAATTTTTGAGGTTATGTTTACGCACCGATTTCAGTGTTGAAATGCCTGTGAAAGGTGGCTACGGCAATGAAAAGGTGCGTGCGCACATTGTCTGCTAGCGTCTGATATAAGGACAGAAAGTAATCAAATTTGTTGATTGGCCGCACACATGCAATCAAATTTAAGACCATTTTATTGATACTTTGCCACGTTGGTGCATAAAATTGGTCAATTAGGTCTTGGATTCTCATCTTTGATACCATAAAATGGTGATACAGTGTTAAAGAAATTGTAATTTTTTTTTTCAATTTTTAATAGTTCTGGTATTTGGTAATGTTAGTGGTACTACTATAAGACTACTAGTAGTGTAGCACTGTTAGTATTTTGAAGTAGAAATATCGTATCATTGAATTATCTCTGGAAATGCACAACTACATCACTCTATTCGATGATTTTTGGGATTAGCAGAACCTATCAGGTTGCGAATGTCTATTAACGTTCTCCCTACGGTTGCTCTCTTTGTGAAATAATTTGTATGAGTAGGGAAACAGTGGTCCAAAGGAAGGCCGGAGAGAACGAGATGAAACCGTGACGAGCTAAGTCATAAATTTGTGCAGGGGATGTAACCGCAGGCATATCTATCAGAATAATAAATAAATCATGATTGTTGTTTATATTGTCAAAGCTGGGCAGACGCTAGACTGTCACTCAATAAATCATATCGGCGTAATGCCTAGACGCATAAAGCACGTCTATATCTATAGGCCACACGTTACGTAGGAAGCAAAGCATAGGAACTGATAATATAACGGTGCAAGTCGCAGAGTGTGTGTTTGATCACACGGCCGCCGCGCGAATGCGTATCTGTCGTGTGTGTACACAGCTATGATATCAAGTACGGTAAATACGTCTCGCCGAAATGTATGTCGTATTAATTAGCATCAAACAATCAATATACCACACGTCGTTACGTCCTAACTACTTTTTGATCTGCCCAATCACAATGTGTAATAAACTCACGGACAGACCGACGGCGCCGTTTTATTTTGTTTCTCGTCGCTTCTCAACTTTTAGACCAATTAAAATCTACAATCAGCTACTGCCTTCACGCACGTTGACATTATCCCAATCAACCGAAAGGAATACAACAATCAGCATTTACGCTTTTTCATTTCCCGGAAAATTGTTCATAATTTTGTTTTTCAGTTGTCATACATTTTTGTTTGTCCAATTTGGTCTTTTTTTTGATGAATTAAAAGTTTCAGTTGTACTCAACAGCTGTTGGGTATTATTTTAAAATCAAAAGCATTTGATGTCTCTTTCATATTTCGTACAGTTAATGTGTAATTAAAACACTTCAAACTTTGCCGAAAAAAGCCTTTACCTTTGATGTTTTCTAGCGTGAAAACGTCCAGGAATCAATAAATAGCAAAGTTAGTTAGAAATATTTATGAAATGTGACATAGGAATTTCTCAAGTTCAGCATATCGTCTGTACAATCGAATGAAATCAGTGTAGGTGAGAAAATTGTACTGACAGTGCATGTGATCAAAATGGACAAAAGATCTGAATTTCAAAATTGGGTGAAAATTTTCAAGGAATGTGACACGAAGAATTTCTAGGTTGAAGTTTTAGTTACCAATTTCCTTTTCATGTTGAATAAATTTTCACAAAAAGGTTTCGAATTTCAAATTCGTTTTGGCGTAAGGAAAGAGTTGGCAGTATTACAACTTGAAGGACGGGGGTTCGATTCTTAGTAATTGAAATATTTTTTCATCATTGATGAGTCATACGATTAAATATGGAACACCTTTTTCTGTGAAGACTCATAAAAAAAATGTATATAGACATGTACTTATGACGTTCTTAAAATTTTTTTCGAAGAACGAGATATATTTCATTGTAAACATTGGATGTAAATTCTTGATAATCCACTTCTGAATTCAGGTGTAAATTTGTCTGTTCCATTACGTGTATATCTATTCCCCCCGAAAGTATTTTTTTTAAACGAAAATCGATATCTGAATTCAGGTATTATTATTAAAAAATTTATTTACTACCTCGACCATGAACTATTTGAACGAAACATTTTTGCAAAATTTCGTGACGTGAGAAAAAAGGAATATAGAACGAGGAGATAAAATAACACACAAGCCTATAAAGTTGATCAATGTTCGAATTTGCAATTTCGTTGAATCTTTGATTAATTTCAAGACATCCACTATCTTAAATTGAAAGTTTCCACTGATTTCACGGTAACATCTGTTTAATTAAGTCGGAACTCAGTCGATGAACTTGAGAGTGACAAACCTCTCCTGAGCGGATAAAAAAAAGTCTCCCCCGACATCGATTCTTCAAAGTTGGAAAACCGTCGAGCAAGTTGAAGTTACTCTCTGCCAACGAACATGACTACAATGGAGTTAAAAGAGTTGATCGACATATCGGGTTGCTGGATTCCCCCGTTCGACGTTATAATTTATGAATAAAAACATGTATTGGGTAATTGCGCGGCATGATCGAAAGTTGAAAATCGAGAATGGCGCCCGGAATACAATATTGGTCAGTAATTTGGAGTGTCTTTGTTCGGGTTCACTGAAATATACATTATATTCTGCCTATGCAATTTCATTCATCGCTCGCAGCAATGTTCCATGCCAATTACCGTTTGACTATTCTCCATATACAAAACGACGTTGTTGTTTTATCATGAGTATTTGCAAAATTAACGTACTTAGTTGAACAAAATTTTAAGTATGCAACATATACGAATCCGGCTCCAGTAATTGACTTTTCCATCAAACATTCATGGTCCCATGAATTATCTTCGATTCAATATTTACTTGCCATCATTTTCTCAATTCAACTCCGACCAAATGTTTATCGAATTATATCCTAAATAATCGACCGGCCCAAGTTCAAACCCATTTATAGTTTCGCATATATCGGTCAAATTGACGCATGAATATGTGAGAGGCCACACGAAAACTTTTCGACTTTGATGCTGTGCAACAGTCGTATACAAATTGGACAAATTTTTTAACGGATACATCTGCAATTGTCGTTTTGCGAAGCAACAATTTTTCGAACCTATTTTTCATGAGTGAGAAAAATTGTGGACACAATGCCACTGTTCAAAATGGACAAAAGATCTACTGAATTTCGAAATTGGGTGAGAATTTTCAAGGAATGTGACATGAGAAATTCCTTGATTCAAGTTTTAGTTATTATTCTCCATATGAAGGTGGATAAATTTTCACAAAAAGATTTCGCATTTCAAAGACGTTTGACGTAGAGAATGAATTGGCAGTTCTACATCGTGAAAGACGAGGGTTCGATTCTCAATTGTCACAAGTTTTTTCTGACAAAAACATGTTACGAAATATAAAAAATAGACAAATGGTGTCTGAAACATGAATGAAAATATAAACAGTATATATATTCCAAGTTGTATTTTTCCAAGTCGAACAATTATTTATCATAACATTATTATAAGCATTTATATGGAAATAACTTACTACTTGATTGATGAGTTATCATTAATAGTTACGATAATATCGGTTTATATGACTCGACTTAGAATCTGTACTTGTCCAAAGTCAATTTTTATATCACAGCATTATATGTTTTGAAGTTTAGAAACATTTTTTTTCATACTCAGCCATACTTTTTAGTTTTACTGAATTTATTGGGATGCTTTATTGACAAAAAAATATAAATAAAATCTATATGATTAATTTGATGTAAAAAAATTAAAGTGGCTTTTCATTATTAATAAACAAATAAAACCGTTTTTACAATGACTGGTACAAACAGATTTTTTATATATTATTTCATGTTTAAACGTAGTTTGAGTTTTATGGATCATTATTATCTATCATATGGCGATATGCAAGCTCCTCCAAAACGATAATAACATGAAAACTCATTAGTGAAACGTTAGTGTAATATATATAAAAATATGTAAAAAAAGTGTCTCGCTACAATAATTTATTTTGTGAAAAAACCGCAAAACAACCCTATTGTAAATGAGGACTGACTCTGACAAAAGTATCTTGTACATAATAAATTCATCTTGAGTTATCTACAATTATCTGGTTTGGAGGAGCTTACACTAACATTTTCTTAATGAGTTTTTCATTTTGGAAGAGCTTACACTAATATTTTACTAATGCGTTTTTCAGTTTGGAGGAGTTTACACTAAGAATTTCTCTTATCAGCTCATTTTTGGAGGAGCTTACAATCCCCCTATCATATATGTATACCTGGATAGTTTCTCTAACTGGTGCACTAATTTTTATAAATGAATATTTATCATGTTCAATTAAAAATACACTTCAAAGATCGAAGTTTCCTTAACCTTCCGATGACTGGTGCATTTACCTTATATATTTTCGTCCGTGAGGGAATTGTGTCAGAATTTTTAATGAATGTAATATAAAGAATGTCTAGGTTTAACCCAGCGTTAGTCGCGCGATGAGCATTTTGCTGCACTGACAAAGATAACCGAATAAGATTTTTGAAGTTAGAAAAAGAGGTCAGAAATTGCGCGACCAACGCCGGGTTAAATTTTAGTACACGGAAAAAACGGATCGCATATGTTTAAACATTAGAAAATCGTTTTTAGGCATCAGTCAGTCAAAAACAAATTTTAAACAAATTATGTCAATTTTTGACAGTTTGCGATTAAATGTTGTCGGAACATGAACCATTCATATTCCGTTATTTCCGTGTAACTATTTATGAATCTCTGAATCCTCATTATGAATGATAAATTTTCACAAAAAACTTTGAACTTCAAAGACTGTATGGCATAAGGGATAAGTTGACAGTTTTATATCCGGAAAAGTATATTAGGGGTTCGATTCTCGGTCGCCGCAACATTTTTTATCAAAACAATTTTTTTTATAAATATAGAAGGTTCGGTCAATTTATGACGCATGAATATGCGAGAAGCCACGCGAAAACTTTTCGACTTTGATGTGGCGCGGTCGGATACAAATTGGACAAATTTTTTAGCGGATACATCTGGAATTGTCGTTTTGCGAAGCAACAATTTTTCGGACTCATCCAAGATCAAACGATGAAGTCGCGCTTTCATCGTCAGAGAACCAACACAGACATATTGCTTTCGCGATGGAATTCTTATTTCGCGAAAAACGTTCGTGGCAGCATTTTTCGTCGGTTGCCGAGAGAGAAAAGCCAAAACGCCGTATGCCACGGTCCATTACGCAATGAGAAAACTTTGAGTCCGCTCTCTCTCTCGCGACGTGAAAGCTCCTGATTGTTCATATGACTTCTTACATTGGCACAATAAGTCGCTAAACACGAATCGAAAAAGGGGCAGAAAAAAAAACTAAGAAACATAATAATTTCATATTTTCCTCTTTCGACCAATTCCTTTTCCTTCGCCGTCCTCCATTATTTCAAGCATTTGTAAGCAAACTCCTTAATCTAGTTTTGAATGCGAGAGCACCCGGGATCTTATTCAAACTGTACATTTTTATTTATATATTTTTTTCGATTATAATCTAAATTAAAATAGCCGGAATAAATGGAACCTGTCACTTGGATGTGCAAAAAAGAAACGCTCACCGAAAATCGCTTTTGTTCTTAGTTCAAAGCCACTGAACTTCTCTCTCACTCTTTTCCCCCTCTCTCTATCCAGAAGGATGAAAAATTGTCACGATATTTTTTGTTTTCGTGATACAAATATCGAAATTCTAGTGTTGGATTTCGGTTCTGTTCCTACACAGTGGTGCTGATAAAACTATTGCGGAAAGGCTTTAAATACCCGACTAAGCACAACGATAAAATAAGCATTTAAACGCGTCAAATAAATCCTGCTCTAGCCACTAAATTTCAAACGTCCAGCCGATCGATTTCCCGCCGTTTTATTTTTAACTCCCTTTTGTCGATACAAAAATTTGTTTATTCTCCAAACATTGTTTTTCCTTGCAAATATCGATTTGAAGTGAGTGGTATCAGTTTCTTTTTATTATTTTTTCGTTTTTTTCAAGAAATCTGATTGCTTTTACTTTTACTCCTCATTAACTTTTCAATAACGGTATGATATTAAAGTAATTGACTGTTCGATAACTATAATTTTAGTTTTTAGTTTCGTAGGGCGAGTTAAAAAATAATTGATTTATTGAATTAATTAATTTATTAAGCCGTGTATCAATTATCGGTAAATTTATTATATTAGAATAAATAATTATGCTATAAATATATGAAATATGTATTTTTTGTGTATCGACTTTTTGTATCATAAGGTTGACTTTTTTGTTAACATTCAAATCGATTCATTTAATCAAAGTTTAAAAAATGTGACAAACCAGTAGAAATCGTCAATAACTGACACAACCACCTTGTTTTATATTCAATAACGGAATATATATGAAAGTTTTAAATAACTTGTCATAAACTTTTAAACAAATATTCTTTTCAGACGTTTTTTTTTTATTTAATCTTGCATCTATTTCAGTTACAGTGAACATCTTTTAGAAATACTCGATCTTTAATATGTTTTGTACAATTTCAACTTGAGGAAAAAAGTTCTCGATAACTTGCAGCCTTTACATCAAATAATAATGTTTCAATAGAAACATTAAAAGTTGTAACTTTGATCTTAATTTTCATGGAGAACATTTTCAAGTGTGCAAAAGTGATTTAAATACGAAAAAAATGGAAAATCATTTCACGACAAGATAATTTAATAAAAAAAAAGTAGATAAATTTGTTTATAACATTTATTCTGATTTTCAAAATCCCTCCCAGGCCAAAAAATATTTTCAACTTGATTATCTGAAGAATAATCTTCTTAGAGCTCCACATCATCGCTAATTAAACTTTTTTTTCACCCTTCTGTTGAGATTATTTCTTATCTTCGACTTGCATCAACTTTTAATTATAAAAACTCTGATTGGCGGATCTCCGGAAAGACCGCAACCAATTATGGGAAAGTTATGAAACGAAAAAAAAAAAATAATATATATATATATAAAGTCCTCCCTCGCAAAATTGCGTGCAATTTTTATTCTACATTTTAAAACAATGTAACGCAATTTTGCGTCAACTTTTTGTGTTATTTTCATAACTCTTGAAAAAAAGGATGTTGAAAAAAAATGTAAATTGAATGAAAAGGTAGATATCATTTGTCAGTAAATTGACTGAATTGCAAAATATTTCTTAAAATTGTTCTGTTTTCATTTCGCTCTCAGTCTCCAGAGAATCTGACAGATAGAAAAAGATTGGACGATGAGAGTCATAAATTCAATTCAGATTTAAATTTCGTATCGTCTGCACGGAAAAATGCAAGATGTGAAATAAAGTGCACCGGCAGAAGAGAGTGGAAATATGTTGTTTTTTAGTCCGCGTTTATTTGCAAAACAATTTATTCATACCTTATTGATTCGTGACATTTTGATGTTGGGTAGGAAAAGTTGATTAAAAGTTGGCAACCAACACACATTTTGCCTTCCAACATTCAAAACGAAGACGCCGGGATTATTATAATTAGCATCATTTGCATGAAATTAGCGTTACATTTCATCGCGGCCCATACATCTGGAATAAACAGATTTACGCTTCCTGAGCATGCAAAATTTGCTCAATTTTTATCGCTAAACTTATCTCTTCTCGGGGCTTTTCTTCATTTTTTTTTCGCCCACTTTCATAATTGAATCAAAAACTATAGTATTCAATTTAACTTTGCAACTGCATATATTTCAGAAATTATCGTATCATAAACAGGACACGATTTATGTGCGAAATTTGAGAGCTAATGGCGTTACATTCGAACGTGGATAAAGGCATAATGTGTGCCACGGGTATCATCAATTCTCCTCTGTATCGCGTTTTGCACGGTCTTTGTGTTTTCAAAACACCGATAGGCTTTTCAAATTTCGACAACTCTAAATACGTCTTTTTTTTACAATCCTAAATTCAATCCGTGTAAAAGAAATATATTTGTTAAGATAATTTTTTGAACAAATTTTTATTTGATTTGTACTAACGTACATATTATACATAATATATAAGTTTATATATAATCATGTAAATGTTATTTTTTCTATGTGATATTAAAAACAAAATGGAAATTTATAAAAATAAATACATTACATATATAAAAAATATAAATCTGATTATCGACATGTACATATATAAATTTATATACAATGATATAACATGTCATGTTTTATATATTGGTTCTAACCAGGTATGTTTATATATCCAACAATTTATCATAAATGTTATAAGTGGTTTTTTGTATTTATTTGGCATAAAAAATAGAAATGTTTGACGTTACTGATTTGGTACTCGAAAATGCACAGGTACACTCAGTGCAAACTAGAAATTGATACTGAAAATAATGTATAAGCAAAACAAAATGCAGCCGCGCAATAAAAGCGACATCATGGCAAAACAATTGAATATATTGACACTGTTCATTCCGCAAAGTACGCATTATTTGATATTGGCGTAAATCGAATTATAAATCGAAATTACGTGCGAACGCGTTACGAAAATTGTTACGACGTGTAAATATTGCCATTTAAGCTAATTATCCACATTTTAACATAACTCCTGTAATTAAACTCTGTTTGTTATGAAAATGCGAATTCGTTTTCTCTCATTTGCGCCCGTTGATGATATCCTATAAATTCTTCATCATTTTATATTTAAATGTTTGGGTGAAAGAAAAAAAGAGAGAGTATTTTTTTATATTACAAAAAAACAACCACAATTGTACATAATCATAAAAGATTGTCTATATCTTTTGTTTAACTGAAACTGATCGTTTTTAGCTAAAAATAGAATCATATATGCTAAATGATTTGTACTGTTTTTATTAACATATATAACACATATGATTGCATAAAAAATTGCATATATCGGCGCATATATCAGTGCATGTATGGATTTACATATGGGTCCATATTTTTGGTTGCATTTTTATGTGTACACGTATGGTTGTTTATATGAGATCATATATAAGTGAACATGTGGTTTTATATCATATTTGGTTGTACTTATGGGTGCATGTATGATTTCATATATAGGTACAAATATGAATGCTTTGTATTTGGATCTATATTTAGTTGTATATATGAAGAAATATGCATGCGTTTATAAATATATTTATATACATGGATACATATGTTTTTATATTTTTATTTTATTGACAAAAAAAAGATTTTTTATTGATTTGATATGGCCAACCGTTTGAATAAATGAAAATGAACAAAGACGTAACTCGAGTGAATAGCGTCAGGGGAAAAAAAGTAAATAAAGTGTTGGAAGATAACACCAGAGGGCAGCACAGTATATCATCTATAATTAAGAATTGTCGCTGGCTGTTTTCGCAATCTTGTTGGGAGAAATTAAAAATGATAAAAGAAGATAAACAAACTGCTCGGCGGGCATAGACTTTTACGCGAGAAAGCGACAGTTTCCGGCACATCACGAAAGTATGAATCATTTAGGGTTCTGTGCGAGTAAAACCACTCTTCAACTGGGAAAAGAGAATATTTTTTCGCCCGAACGGGGCGAATTTGAAAAAAATTAATGTTTCCTCGCGTGCGCTTCTTCCCTTTCTTTTGCTCGTCTTTCGCATGCGATAAGAAAAATTACACCAATTAGGATGAAGCACGCGCGAAAAGTATGTGGGATAATAAAGTTTAAAGAGCCCAAGCGCTTGTTTGTAAGCTCGGCCGCGATACATTAATAACGTAATTGTTAGCCGACGAGAGTTGAAAGCATAAAGCTTCAAATAATTCGCTAAACAAAAGATTAATAATGGCTGCGGGGTGGAAAGTATATTCTTTACATATTTACACACTCGCGAGGCAACCATTTAACCAGGATTAAAAGCTTTTCGAATTTTTCACTCGATTGTTCACTTTTTTTTGTACTTTTTTGAAGTCATATAATTGGTCGAGGAAAACTTTTACATGTGAGGAGTTTAATTATTATTGGTCAATTTTTGTCCTTCCGTTTTTGTTTGGTACTTGCGAGTACTCAAAGATTTTGAAACTGAAAAATTTATGACCCAAGTTCAGCCACTTGATGAAAAAGAAAATTAAAAAACCTGACGATGAATAAATTAAAAACTTGGCTCAACTTAATCAACTAAATTTGCACCAGATAAAAATTGGAACTTGCACTAATTCCATGCAGATGAATGAACCGCTTTATTAACATCACAATAAATATGTAAGCATTCATAAGATTTAGATGTTGCATCTCAATGGAATATTTACGTTACTTTTTCATTAGTAAACACTCGTTTGCCAATGTTGGTTTCTTGTGGAAAATAAAAAGTGAGCTTGTATCAATACGATTGGAAGCTTCATTTATAAGTGGTATTTGGTTTCAAGCAACCTATTTTAATTGCAACGTTTGTTTGAAGGATTTTCTGTTTATAATTTTTTCCAGGTTTTTTTTCCATATTTATCGTGGAAAACTTCCAACAGAAACAAAAATAAAACGATTTATCTCGATGATGACTGTATTCAACAGGTTTCAAACTTTCAAAATCGTCATTGCATAAAGTTTTTATTTCGAAATTGTGTTTTAATTGAAGGCTAGGAAAAATTGTTGGTTTCAAATATTTTTTTTATTTCTATCTAAATTTAAATAAGGCCAAAGTCAAACACTTAGTGCAAAAAATGAAAATTCTATTGCAATAGTCACTCAAAATAAGTAAAATTTTTCACTTTTTGCAATAAGTCGTTGACTTTGGACTTATTGTACGTAAATATACACCGAATTTACAGAGTTCAAATTAAATAGTGAGATTTTTACATTTCAATTTGAAAAATGCAACAAGTGGAAAAAAATAGCTTGAAAAGTTGTGCAACCTATAAGTATATCTATTATTGATAATTTCTAGTTTATTCGAAATTTTGTTTCGAAGTTCTTTTTTTTTATTTTTATTTATTTTTATTTTTTTAATTTTTTTAAATCAATTTTGCTCCTATGTGTGACACCACTTTTGATTGGGGTACAGTGTTCAATTTTCAGTGTCAAATTTTCCAACTTAAAGATTAGTGCAGTCAGATCATAGAAATATTTTTAATTAAACGTTTTCATGAAAATTGAAAATACGGACGAATTTTAATAAATATAAACAAACAGAAGTTATGAACAATAATCTTCAGAAAGACAATAAACTGCCTGAAATTTCTGTTCATTTTACTCCATTGTTTATAACTTTGTGATAAATTATCGTAAATAAAATTTGTCCGTAATTTTAAAAGATAATTAAATTCTGAACAATTTTGAAAAAATAAGGAAATCCAAT
>JAAMPD010001887.1:0-19277 GCA_025266255.1 Trissolcus basalis | reverse complement strand
TCTCAGTTTCATTTTTTTTTCTTTTTTTTGAGTTTTCTTTTACAATTTTTTTTAAAAGTATCACTTATGGTTATTTCATTAAATTGTTGCATGAATTTTACGGTGGTCCAACTTTAGGAAATCATGTTATTAAGAGCGTATTGTAATATATTTTCAGCGGCAGAACATCGGGAAAAAGTTGTCGCACGGAGGGGCTAGGAAAAAAGTTGACCGTATCTCGTGGCTTTATGATACGCGCCGGCTTGGCGGCCCTTTCTCACAATTTCACGACGTTTTCGTGATAAAGGAAAACTTTGGATTCAAATCACGCCACTTTAATCCCACTGCACTGCGTCGTCTTCGCGCCAAGTGCTTATCCCACGAGCGTGCTACAATTTATCACGCGTGTCTGTGTAAGACCTGCGAGTCTTATGCTTCAGATGTTGAATCTGCCTTTATTTACAGCCCGTGTTGCACGATGCAACATTCCCTTTATTGGATCTTATGAATTAAACGGACAAGCGGGTGTCACGTTTCAGCTCTCCTCTACACTTTTTTCATCCTAAGCATATCGCGCGCCCAAACAGACATACCTCACGCAAATAATTCAAAACATAACTCAAAACCATTTTCATAATTCCAAACAATTTAGTTTTGCCAAAAAATAATTGAACCTCATAAAATGACGACAAGAAATGTGCCGTAGGTTGTTTCTGTTTTGTTTTGTTGATTAAACTATAAAATATAAGAAAAGCTTTTGACCGAACTTGGGCTGTGGACAACTTTGAAAATTATAGCATTGATTGGCAAAAGTTCATCAAACGCACTGCCAAAGAGAAGGGGGTGGCAAAAGTTCTGAATCTGAGCGAACAGAAAGAAATATGACAGGATTATATATACATTTTTATGAAAGCACCGAGGCACTTTTTATTGAACGTGTAATTTACGCTGAATAAAAAACGCGCCGAACAAAGTGAAACTCGTTAACGATGATTTCCAAACAACGCCAACTTTTTATACTTAGCAACTTTTAGACTCCGATGTTTGTATTAGAAATCTTAACTCATCAGACGCGCATTTGTGGTAACTTATATAGTTCATTCAGACGAATCTAATATAATGAAAAATCAATGATTAACTGTTGTTTGATAGTAATCAGAATCAGAAACGAAGCCAAAATGCAAAACGAATTGAATGATTAATGATGAAAATAATATATGTGCCCATAAACAAATTTCATTCTAGTTTTAGTTTTAAAAAAAGTTTAACAATTATTGGACATTTCGTGACGTTAAACTGTCAATCAAATAAACCACGAACGTGATATGGTCGAAAAGGTTTTACGCGCTACCCAAGCAATTAACGAGGAAACAGTGAATATTCGTGATGCAGAATTTTTTTTACGTTATAAATAATGCTGAACTGTGCAGGTTTGACTTTCACTCTTCTGTGTAGTCGAACTATTACGAAATTAGTAAACAAAAAGCATTCACAGGTTTGATTAATCTTTTTGACCTTTCACATATTTCATGCACACGGAGAGAATTTTAAATTCACTTATTTATTTGTCACATTTTATTATATTCTGATATCAAAAAAGTATGCTAACGAAAAACCTCGAAAAATTGTATAAACCTATAAAATTGAACCCCAAATATCATAATATTTTTGTCCTTTCAGATTTATCTCTTTTTCAAAACATTTTTTTTTTTTTTCAAAAAATATTTGTATCCCTTGCGTTAGTTGTCTTTAATCTAGCTTTTTTTATCTGAGTCTGTTTATGTTTGCTTTAGCTTAGACAACTTATCTTGCTGCTTTTCGTGCTCGGCTCCGAAAACATACGTCTTCAAAATGAATTGAAATTAAAAAATGAAACACGAGCTACCATCAAAAGCTCGAATAAACAAAAAAAAATATATATTTATCTCCGAAGAAATTCGCAACCGAGGATTATCATCCGTTTTTGATTCAATTCCCGTTGGTTAAATTGAATGATAATACACGCAATGATATAATTTCCAATTAAGATTGCACAGTTCGTTAATGGCAAATATTAACAAGCAATTAGCAATTATGAAAGTGACAAGTTTGGCGAGTTCCCACAATCGGAGCAACTCTTATAATTGATTGCGCTCGATTCGTGGATCTATTGGCCAATATAATGCGCGCACGCGACCTCAAACTTATTGATGTTCGTAATGCAGTGTAGGTGCGCGAGGTGTATCAATTATATCGCATCAGCCATTCAGATTTATCGCCAACAAAAGTTGCCTTTTCCGTGCAATCGCCGTGGTGAAACTTTAATGAATGGTCACAATCCAACGATGAGAAATCAACGCCGATGAAAAATAACAGAAATATATATTACGCAGTTCAACTTTGATGAATTTTGTTCAGTAAAAAAAATTTGACGACAAGTATGAATAAGTTGCAATTAACGGAGACGTTTTTTGATGAGGGAACGTCCGTCTAAAATAGACGCCAGTGAAAGTATAATTTATGGGACTTGTCGCGTGTGCCAATCGATGATGAAAATCTACAGAAAATTATACGCGAGCCTGTCATTAAATTAGTCGATGAGACTATGATTGCGACGATCAATGTTTGAGATTTGATAGAAACTTCGAAGACGTATCAATCTCGATCTTGAAAAATGAACTGATTAATTCAAGAATGAAATATCGGAATCAGATTCTGGAATTCTTTCAAAACGTTTTTAGTTCATAACATATTAGCTAAAATGGTATCTCGATCGTACAAAAGTTTATTCATAAATCAAAAATAATTTCGTAAACAGAGATGATAAATCTTTGATTGAGAACAAAAAACAAATTAAATCAGAATTACCAGGAGTGAGTTTTTCAAATTATAACAAACCACAATGCACAATGTAGACTGTGTGTTTTTGTACAAAATTATGCGCAAACAAATACGATTGCAATTAAAAAGAATTCGTTTTTTTATATTTTATAAATAAAACAAACGGTAAGACCACATGGGAAAATGCATATGTTGAACATATCAAACTCGTCACAGCTTGCAGCTCGAGTACACATTGACCTCAAAAGCTTTATGAACTCACGCTCTCCATCATGCAAAAAATTGCAATGTTGGCGCGCGATGTAAATGCATTATGTGCATGAATCTGGTATTGACAGTTATGCGTTTCGCCTAGCTCTGTTTATCGCTGGCCATCCGTTGCTGCCATTAAGCGGACAGTCGCCGATTTATAGGGGCAAAAATTCGCCAGGGAGGCATACATTTTTCAGGCCATCCGGACAGAAGACAGGTCATTATTATACAAAAGATATTACTGTTCTCATTACCGGACAAAAAATGTCAATTAGCAATGCTGTCAATATAGAAACAAAAATTGGAAAATTTATTTGTATTTTATTGCTGAATAACCTAAATAGAAGGTTTTAATGGTAAAACTGATTCGAACGAAAAAAAAGTAGATCGCCCTTGAGATCGCCTCACAAAAAATAGTACACACTCTGATATTGGATATTATCATGATACTGAGAGTAATAACAAAAATTATTATCATTTTTTTAATATAAAAACGATAATTTAGTATACTTTGATTTATTTTGCATTTGGTAATATTCGATCGCGTTATTTTTGTATGTCTCATGAGTACGTGCATAGTGCCGACACATGCAATTACATGAAGTAGTTATGATTTAGTTATTATCTTCATCAGCGCGGCTGAATCTTCGTGTTAAGAAATATAGAGCAACACATAAATCAAGTACGCTTAAGTGTGAAATTCCAAACTCGAATCTCGAACATTCTTCCACTTAATTAAAATCATATTGTGTTGAATTCTAAATCAAAAATTTATTACCCATGCTGTGTAATTACACTTGTGACAGGTTAAATTTGCTCACTAAGTATTCAGATTACCCAACAAAAATTTTTAATAACTCTATTGAAAAAAATAAAGGACGGATACATAATAATAAAAATAACAAATTTTAATAAGCAAATTTTAGGAGAAACCATTTTTAGTTCAAAAATAATTTGATTGCATTTAATTTTAATCACAAAATCAATATAAAGCTTGGTTTAAAAATGATGATATGAAAAACACTACACTGTAAAACAAGAAGTATAATTTCAAAGCGAATTTGCTGTACTTTTAAACCTCAACTTGAAAAAATTTGAATTTCAACCAATCAAAATTGATTTTAAAGTCGAACTGGAAAAGTACAGAAAATTTACTCTGAAATTCCACTTCTTTTTTAAAGTGTACGACGAAATTATTGTTTTAGTAAATGCAAATATTAACAATATTAATAATAATTTTTTTTTTTTAATGAAGTCGAATTTATGATTTTGCATCAAAAAATAAGCAAAAAATCAGTCGATTATGATGTTTGAGATATGAAAATATAAATTTTTCGGAAATAATCCATAAATCGATTAAACAAGCGGAACAGTTGCTTTTAAATTATTATCCTGCCGTGGTTCGAACAAAATCGGCTTTAAATCATGGCGCCCTTAAATTATCAAGGCCCGGCACGACCCTTGACTGCACTCTTCTCAGATTGTGTGCCGCGTGTCATAAATGTGCACCGCAACTACATAAATCAACGCTGAAAAGTGTATCGGCGAAGTTCGTTTACTTTTAGCGAGAGGCGTGCACGACCAGGAGGGAAATTGACAGAGAAGCCGCGAAGGACCAGCGCATAGTTGCAACGAGGACGCAACAAAACTGCAGATAACATGAAAAAGTGCGCCGAGATTGTATCGACCTGACCCCAAACAAGAACTGAAGATTCATCGGTTTTCAAAGTTCACAACATTTCACCTCGGCTTACAATAATTAAAATGTTATATTGATTTCAATATGAATTTTTTTTACCAAACCAAAATAAAACAACAAAAAATAAAAGACGATGACAATTTATTTATTTATTATTTTTTTTTTTCGTCCATTGATTTTTGTTTCGTCAGGTTGATGAATGTTTAAAAAAAGTTGAAAAGCTGAAATAAAATATTGAGCAAACACGAAATAGCCAAGCGGAGTGCCGGAAGGTGGCTCCCATTTCGCAGGAGAGGAAAAGTCCATGACAAGTGATGCGGGTGTAGTTGGGAAATTAATGTTTACCCGTGAAAGTCTTTTCACGTTAGCCGGCTAAAAAGTAGGCCAGCACCGCAGTACATTTGACCGAGCGATGACAGATAAAAAGTTCACGGAAACGCCAAAAAGTCTACGCGGCTTTGATCAATGTGTACACTTCAACACGCCCGAGGAGCGAATGTCCACTGATAAATAGCTCACTTGATTGCAAAACAACACTGACGCTGTCCGAAACTGAATCTTTATTTAGTCTCACTTCCCGGAAAAAAAAGTTTTCTGTATGATACGCTAATTAAAATGAAAATCATATCATTTGACTATTGTTCACTGCATGCACTTTTATTGAAAGGAAATGAAAAAAATGAAACGAACGAAGAAGGGATGCATTCCTAAAATAAATTTAATAAAAAATAGAAATGAATATTGAGTTCAAATAAAATATTTCAACTTCACTGAGGAAACAGGCAGAGAACAATTTTGTCGAAACTATTAAATTTTAATTAAATAGAAATACATTTTATTGAGATAATAACCTAATAAACATTTATTAGGTTCATTTTCGAATAAATTTATATAAGATTCGGAAAATAATGTTTTCCCTGAGAGTTGGTTATTTTTATTAAATTAGAGAAGGTTGCAAAATAAATGAAAGGTATATTCGGGTTTTATAAACGAAAAACACGTAGCGTAACTCGATCGTTGTTATTAATTTTCATATTTCATACTGAAATATATTTATTTTCGTAAATGATTTTGAATTAAATTCGAAAATATACATTATGATCAAAAATATGAACGATTTTTACATGTTATATAATATTATTACTATGGATATTTATTTTCCAATGTATTGTAATGAATTTATTAATACGATCCCTCATTAAATTTGAGAATGGCGTATCAATTTAGAGTCGTGGTGAAATTTAGATTGATGTTGAATCAAAAATTGAATTTATAAGAGTTTTTATGATTCTGAAATATAATCTGCACACAATTATTAGAAATTAACGAGCAATTGTTTCGGTAAATTTAGTTTGAATTCTACTTATTATTATAATATTTGATATGGGAAACAAAAAACGAATAAGAAATTCATATCTGACCGGCCCGAGGCTATAATTTACGGTTCCGCGAGAAGCCATTGAAAATCGTTTTCAACAGAAGCGTATATAACATTGCCATTGAATCAATAATGTTTTCGATCTAATCAAAACGATAATTCACTCAACACAACTGAAGCCCAAAGAAACTTTTTCTACTGGTATACATTTCTCTGGCAAGTTATCAAAAAGATTCCCCTTACAATTCAAAGAATAAAATTCAAATAATCCTTCATAATGTCTTAACTTTTAAACAGCAGAATAGACTTCTCCAATTGTACCGACAAAAATGTCGATAATTTGTTTTATTTTGATTTTTGTCGTCCGTATAAATTTATTCATGACAAATTTTTGTTTCGCAAAAAATATAAGTGAATTTTACTTAACCAAAAAAAAAAAAAAAAAAAAAATCACATTATGATATATAGTCACACCAAATATGTGCCAAGTATATATAATGGTTTTCAAAGAGTTCTATTAGAAACACGTTAAATGATGTTACCATTTTGTTGTTTTGTATGAAGCAAAAATGTCGTTGGGGTGGAAGATACTCGTGGTCTTTGAAAAAGGTGCTATTATCTTGGCGGAAACGCAAGGCCATGTTTCGACTTGAAGATGAAGTTAAGATAATGCTAGGCGGAGCCGCTTTGCGCGATCCACTCAAGCCATTCGCTTGAAGCTTACTTTGAAATTATACGCGCAATTAATAGCCACTTTAGCACTTGTTCCTAATGTCCGCATATTTCGGTGCTTTGTTCTCGGTGCTTTTTACGCTTTGATTGACTCTCAACAAGTTTACAACCCCTGTTATTAAAAGAAGATAAAAAAGGTTGATTACAGCTGAAAATGTTGAATTTTCACTACTTGTTAGAATTTTGATGAATAACATTGACAAAAAAAAAGACGAAATGTTTTTGTGATGGCAAAGCTGATAATCTCCACAGGAGGGTATTTTCAGGTTCAATTCACGCAGACACGTATGGCGTTTCCTCTTTTGGCACCAAGCCGCAATAAATTCTCGACGCACGTACCAACATAAACATACACGTGTTAGGTTCGGCTGATCGAAAATCACTGTCGGACTCATGAAAGACCCAATCAATTGTCCGTCAATCGCGACTTTATTCATCGCATTTTCTTACAAGATGTCAGCGCTCAGTCTCAATTTCCTAAGTCGATTTATGTCATTCGATATAAAATTGTTGCAGTCAGCGAAATTGAAAACTGAAACGAAACAAATTCTTTTCTTTCCGCGTTTCTCCCCTCAAATAAAACTAGAATGAAAGATGAATTTTTTCAACGCATTTAATTCTGTTTTGAGTCAGGCTTGAATCGATGCAAAATTTATTTAAAAAAATATCCCCAAACACGTTTTGCATTCCCGACCGGACAAAAAAATTTTTTCAAAATATAAACAAAATATATTTATTGTGTAGAAAATATGTTCCGGCAATATTTATAATATTTAATCATTTATAAATTCTATTATATAAATTTGAAAATTTACTATAATATATAGTAAAATTCATTATATATATAGAAAATTTTCACATATTTATAAAATTTTTTTTTCTCCGTGTAAAGTAGAATATATTTTGGCGGATATATGTGAGGGTTAATTTATAAAACAACATTTGATTTTAGCACAAAAATTTTCAGCGTATGAAAAAAAATGGCAGAAAAAATGATGTTTATATTTGAATAAAAAAAAAGCACGTGAACAATGTGAATTGTTATCAGAAAACATGGTTATTTCGTAGGCTTTTCTCGTATTCGCAGGCCTGTTTTAACTGTACCACCGTTATTGTGAGCTTACTGGAAATGAAAAGACAATGGCAGATGAAAAATCGTCGGACGTCGCCGCCTTTGAAACTTTCAGTGAATCCCCGTGTAAAATGCTATAAATTTTGCAAAAACACGGGCGCCATGATATATGGCGCTTTGAAGTTTGAGGGATAAAATTTTCAAGGCAAAGAAGTTATTCCATCAGTGCGGCGAACGCGCCCTGTCACGGACAAATAATCCTTAAACATGGTCCGGACTTTGTCGGCATCAAGATTTTTCAACTCCGACAATGACATAAACGACTGCAACTTTTTTATTTTACTCAACATCTTTTCTTCTTTCATTTTCATTTCATATTGAATTGAACTTTAAAGTAACGTTTATCAATTTCCCTTTGAACTTTCACCTGTACTTTGGAAATGATAATCCTACATGATTTATTGAAATATATATGTCATCGAGTTTTATTTACCAACTCAAAGTTATTTATCAGTTTCATTTTTCATCCAACTAAAAACTGTTGAAATTATCCAACAATTTTTCAGTTGAAATGCACCACTTTTTTTTTATGTGTTTACTTTTTTTATCAATAGTTCCTTTTTTTTCTCTCGGGAAGAAACTTTTTGATAGGAAAGAAGCGAAAAGATGAAGAAAATGATAATGCAATGATGCGAAATAAAATAAGCGGCTCGAGCTTGCATCGGAACAGGGATTTGCAAGAAAGTACTCTTGGTTGTTTAACTGGCGGGCGCACTGCTTGCTAACTCTTTAGCGGAACATTATCATCCGGCTTGGTGCGGCACGGCCGCACATAATGTATCGACTTGCAGCTGTCAAATGTTTTATTCATTGAATCGTCGACTTTTTAGTTTGCGATTTCCAGACGCGCGGCCGCAACTTTGTCGGCGCGCTTTTCCGTCCGCGCGTTTATGCATTCCAAAACGACCCGCGTTGCTACCAGTCGTGCCATTTTCCTTTCCGACTCCTCGCTGTGTCCCTTCATATTCTGCCTCTTCCCCAATCGTACGACCGCAGATTTACATCCCCCGACTTAAATATGAAATTTGAATTGGTATGAAAAACAAACTTGATAACTTTTTCCATATCCACCAATTCTTTTTTTTTTTTCCTAATGATTAGTTTCTGACTCCGAGGTTTTTCACAATTCTACCGTTTCATTTAAAACAAAAACTTTGGCAAGATAAATTTCACATCACGTTTAAATTATTAAAATAATAAGTTTACTCTCACATTATTTTCACCTGCAGATGAAAATATATCTGCTAAAATATATATTATGTTTTTACACTTATCGAATCTTTTTATAAACTTTTTATATACAAAATATAAGCCGGATATTATATTGCCAAAATATATTTTATAGACGAAAAGTATATTTGGTTTTATATTTTCAAAATATATTTTCATCTGATAAAGGATAATGTAATTATCATCGATTTGTACTGCTTAAATAACAACAAAACTTTGTAAAAATGAATTTCACATGAGAAACTAGAATCATTATCATAAATTATGATTCATAATACGTTCCATGAAATATGATTTCTTCTTGTATGGTATTTAACGGATTTAATGTATATAGCCAGTATACTAAACATTTATTTTTCTGAAAAAACGAGATGAATTTGAAATATTGTTGAAAATTACTAAAATATTATTTTTGTAAGACTCATTATAAAAGCACGCATTCTTCGTTCGCTGTTGGAGTAGGTCTGCCGTGAAGTACGGAGCTTGAAATAATAGTTCCATGGAGCGCTTTCTTGATACGATTAATATTCCAAGTTTTTTGCAATCACAAGTTGAATGTGTTCGAAAAACATGAATGAATCGGTTTTCTTCTCCAGTTGTAAATGAAAATGAATGTTTATAGAAAAAAATTTAATCGGTCGTTTGCATAAATCAGGTTTGATTTGTAGTTTTTTCGATACAGATAAATTATTTACACTCGCGTGAAAAATATACGTCAAGTATCTGAATGAGAAAACAAACATTAATCTCTTTCAAATGCAATTCTCGATCTACTATAAAGCTTGCTATTTTATAAGACTTTTTAAAAAAGAGTCAAACCATTTTTTACAAACGATTTATTTTGCAGATAAAACTATAAATGTAATTTGGTTAACAAAAAAGTAAACATTTTTATTTTTTACATTGAAAAAATTTTTTTTCTGATCCAAATTCATTTCACATTTCAAATTTATTGACAGCTAATACGACCTGAATTATTAAACTTTGTGATTTTCATTCAAATATAATTTTTTCTTACTATCAAGAAATGATAAACATTTTTTTATTATTTCTAGTCAAAAACTCTCTACAACATTCATGATCGATTTGTAATTAATGGTTTGATTACAGATATATATTTTAATACTTGAATTGGAATTACTTTTGAAATTCTCCATTTCACAGCATTTTTGGGTCAAGCCTTCCTTTAATCAATTCAGAAATTCTCTGTAGAATCGTGAAACTCGTCTCGAAAAAGTAAACAAGCAGGTGAAGAATGAGTTCGAAATGGTTTTCAAATTCCCAGAAGTCGATCGGTCGCGCCACGGGATTCTAATATGTGCGGGGAATTCAGCTCACATGAGATTCCTAATGAGCATGCGGCGGCGCAGCCAAATAGCTGCGGATTTATTAATTCGTGATCCATTATAAAATTCACAACATGGCAAATAATTTGTGACAAGCTCCGTGCAAATGGCGGCGTATTGTTTTCCAGGATAAATTCACCTATGCCGCCCTTGCGCTGGGACAAATAGACCTGAGGGGCAAGTTTCAAGTAGTCTAGACTTGCATGCATGCGTCACTAACGTGTCTACTGAAATTTTATTCTTTCTATTCTACTTCTTTTTACTTTTTTGTTTCAATCAAACATAACTGGATCGATGGCGCAGTCATATCAGGTTTTCTGTGACAACGAAAATTTTAATTGTTTCTTCTCAGAATGTAAAATAAATTGATAGAATATTTTACTCAGAAATTATTCTGGATCAAAGCACACTATTTTAGTTCAAAGTTTTGAGAAATTCCGATCCAACTCTCGAACATCAATCAAGTCCTAATTATATTAAATATGTATTTCAATTCAATTTGATTCTATTTGATTATCGTTTGTTTATTGGTCACGTCTTCATCTTTTGTATCCAATCTGTCAGTCCGTTGTCAATAAACATTGTGTTGGAATCTCGACTAAATTATTTCAACACAAAGGATTTTAATATTGAAATTTATATGAAACCGAACGTCATAAATTCAAGTCATTATTAGTTAACAAGAACTTCGATACTGACATGAATGGAATATTATAATTCGCAGTCTTGGTATTTACATTTGTCAGATAAAAATAATTTTCACATTTCATATGATTGATATTAATTTTAGTCTCGAGACAAGTGGTCTGTGTTTATGTTCAGTAGGGCGTAGGTTCAAATCCCCATGGACCCACCCTCTTGAAAAATGTAGTTTCGTTCCCTAGACGTCATTATAAAATTCATTATATCGGAATAACCGAGTTTCACTTGAATGTTTTTTATTATACATATTATTTTGTTGAGTACTTACATTTTAGATTTTTTGCTGGTACAGTGATTTTCCTTCCCTCCACATCAAAGTCTGTAAAAGAGAAAATTTGACTATCATTAATTGCACTTGAAATTCGGTTTACAGATCGGTAATACAATGAGTTTCAATTAATTACATAATTATAGCAATAATGGGACATGGCAAGCTTCAAAGAGAAATTCTCCCGAGGTATTATATCGGCCTGCCAGTCGAACATATTTAATATTGAGATGACATTTTGTGCGACACGTGGGGCATTCACCTCGCAGGTATTAAGGTTACGTAACTGACGGTTTAGTTAAGATAATCAGTGATATATATATTTAATCTGGCGTGCGTCGCATCGACGCTGCGAAATTTTGCAGTCTCGGCGATTCTTATTCAACGATTAATGCGGTTAGCGCGGCGCTGTTCAAAGTGATTACTCGCTTGGTTTCCATCAGAACCTTTATCCCTCCGACTGAATTTACAGGCACAAAATGAAAAAAGGGGAATCTGCAAACAAACATTTTGTTCCTAGATCGTACCAAAAATTGTGCTAAACTGTGTAATTAACAAGTTTCATTACGACCGTAAATAATCAATGTGTACAAGCAGAAATTCCAACCACGATTATTTGAAAGGCTAATTTGAATGCTAAATGAGGCACATAAGATGTTATTAACACACAAATTTCGCACGGGACATAATCTTGAGGCGGACTTTGGTAATTTATGCTGATACTGTAAATTCGCAGCAAGTTTCAAATGGAGCCAATAAATTAGCTTTTACGAGCTGCCCAGTTTGCACGCGTCGCGTTGAACATTGTTGTCATGATATCCGCACCCAGATATAGACCAGTTTATACATCCTGGCCAAAAGTTCAATATGATCCACTCCGTAAACTTGTCAGTTGCAAGCATCTTCAATATAATTTCCCGTAATTTGATTATCCATAATTTATCGCTCGTAACCAAAGACTTTTCCGCCCGACTTATTGTTTCGTATTTCAATTAAACTCGCTGCATTAATCATTGCCATCAAAAACCGATTAAATTCTTTCCATGAAATTGACTTGTTTCATACAGTCGACTATTTTTTAAACACAAAAAGCATTGTAATTAAAAAGTAGTTCATACTGCATCGAGGGAGAGAACAAAAAAATTATTATAACCGTACGATGGAATCTGAGTTGAATTTTTGGTCAACTTGGGCGGTTGAGTTATAATTCAAGGTTCAGTCAGTCGAGAGTTAACAAAAAAGCTCAGGCCCTTTAAAAACGCAAGAACGAAAATAACAAAATGGTCTTGCTTTGAAGCGCCTGCTTGCTTTGAAACGTTAACATAATACCGCATGAACATTTTTTTTTAAACAATAACTTATTCAACGAATTCTCTTAACGCAACGCGACCGGATGCGTGGGTGAATTTGAAATGCAAAAAAAATTAATAAATATCAGTTTTTTCGCCTCGACAACACAGCCGAGCGCGGGAGAAAAGATAACACCGCGGTATTACGCTCGGCGTGTGACAGCCTCTCCCGATCGGACGCATTCAAAACTTTCGTAATAAAATTTTAACGCGCTCGAAAAATATAGGCACACTTTTTACAAGTTTTAATAGCCCAGCGGATTGCGCTTTAATCGTGTTGACGTTATGAGTGCTTCCGTGCGTTCTTTTTTAAACCGCTTCTATCGTTAATTCTCATCAAATTTCCCGCTGCTTTTTGTCCGCCCAGCATGCAGTATGCGGTTCGACGGCGATACATTTTTTAATCATTTTTTTCTGCCCGTTATTTAATACGTCCACGGCCAAAGTTATGGCCGCCCAATTCTAACTTGAAGAGATCCATAAAAATTCTGCGAAACGATGATTCCATAAAAATTGAATTTCAAAAAAATAAAATAAAACAAAATTTTTTCAATCTAGATTGGATGGAACGTTTGTTTGATCTCCTTTCGTTTCGACATCTGAGATAGGGAAATTAATTTAGAACTGTTAGAAATTGTTCGGGCGCAAAAATCGTCACGAAAATTGAATATTTAACACCTCCATTTAGAGCGGACAAATATTTTCTTCGGGGTTCGACTGATCGAATTCGTAAAGTGCCTCAAATTTAGTCAGTCATACTTGCTGATTTTCAAACAACTGAAACATTTTATTTGCACATGCTACGTTTTTTTATTTTAAAGCACAATTAGAGAGAACCAATTAAATAATTACAAATGAAATAAAAATATGGACCAAAATATACATTGAAATATAAGTGAATTTTATATTATGTAAATATGTTAATCGTTCAAAATTTTCATATATAATTTTTATATTCAACCTTGTCGTTTTATAAAACCATTATAAATAAAGTAAATGTAAATTAATTTGTCTGAATAAAATATATTGAGAGTGTTTTAAATAATCGTTGTTTATTAACGAAGAATAAAAAAATGATATGGTTATAACGTATGTGTATATCCTTTTCAATCACCTCTACGTTATATTACTTTCCATTCCCCGGTAAATCGAATAAACATTTTACAACTTTCGGAAATCTC
Organism: Trissolcus basalis; assembly: GCA_025266255.1. Taxonomy (NCBI): domain Eukaryota; kingdom Metazoa; phylum Arthropoda; class Insecta; order Hymenoptera; family Scelionidae; genus Trissolcus; species Trissolcus basalis. The sequence goes on along the minus strand of JAAMPD010001887.1, from coordinate 5,209 downwards.
AACTTGCATGAATTTCAAGTTTGCAAATTTCTCGCACGAAAGTGTTTGAGCATAAAACAAAGTATCTAATCAAAAAGAACGTTTAAGAGGACAATTCCTGAAAGCTCGATTCAGTAAGGTCGCTGTCACTGAGTTTTCAAGTTAACAGCCGTTGAACAACATTCAAAATGGAACAATAAACTGAGGAACGATTGCTCACAATGGTATTGTGTGAATTACGACCGAAAATGTGGATGGAGTATTCAACTCCAAAGTGTATTATGTCTTAACTCGGAAAATTGTTGGGTGTGATAAAAAAGACGAAATTTGCTCAAAAAAATCTAACAAAGGACGCAAGGTGTTTATTTCAACCCAAGTGGTGTTTGTTTTTTCAACAATAAACTAAAGTTAAACATCCCTTGTATTTTGATTAATTCAAGGCTCAATTTTTTCTAACTTGCAAAACATGTCAACTGAAAATAAAATATTAACATTTCACCCTCGGGAAAACTTCGCCCCTTGTTTTAACCTATTAAAAAAGTTTATTTTCGAATGAAAAGTCTATCTCCTTGGTACTTTAAACGCGAAAAGTCAGTCAGCGAACAATTTAATATTCCACGACAGCAGCACGATGTGTGATACTCTTTGACGCATTCTTCGTCAAATACGGACGAGCGCGCGCCGTGGGATTATATTTTTCACCATAGCCGTGCTTTGTCAACGAGCTCCTGGCGCAACGTAACTATTTCGGACGCAAAGTCTGCCAGGCATTCCGCCCTGTCCAGAGAGGATGCTGCAGTCAAAAGGTAACAAGGGATTATGTGAGATGCTGCGTATTCCCGTATCGTCACGAAGATATGAAAATTTATCGTTCTCGCGACTGACCACTTTTGCACGTGCGAGAGGAGGGATTTCTTTTTATTGCCCGTCGACATGTGTCCCGTCAGCGCCAACTTTCAGATAATGTGAAAAAAATTGCTTCGGGGCATTTGAATTTGCGCATTACTTTTAAACAATGAATATAAAAAACCTTTTTTCTGTTACTTGATAATTAAATTTTTTTATCACTTTTAATAAATAAATATCAACGAAGTTTCTGTTATTTCTAATGAAAAATATTTGCTATTTGTATGGGAATTCATATGTTCTTTTATTAAATTTATATCCATGGCTTCAAGTAATAACTAGGTGGTGCTTTTCAAATTATTTATTCATATAGTAAATGAAATATTTAAAAAATTTCTAATTTTGAAAAATTAAATTTTATTAACTTGAATATTCATAGTAGAATAAGATTATTGAATAAAATATTCAATTTTTTTAAGTAACAATATTGGATATAAAAATGACTATTTCAAATATTCAATCTGTTATAATTCGAAACTACAAAAAGCACTCGTTTATAGTGGTCTAGCCTCAATGCACATAGATATAAAAATATTTTATTCATAGGCATTATATGATTTTAAATTAAATGGTTAGATAGTTATTGGTTATTATGTTGTCTTTTCACAATGCTAAAGTTGTCGAAAGTTAATTTATTTTCAAGTAATTGAGAAGTTTGAGTTTCCCCTGTAAAGTAGCTGGTAAGTAGAATCTTACAACTATCAGAACTTCATTTTCTTCCATCATATAAGTGACGCAACGCATCGTTACTCGTGGCAAAGAATAGTCTGACGCATGCAACTCGATTACAAACTTTCTAATATGACTTTAGAAGTATGCTGGCTAATTTAGGGTAAAAGCAAAAAGCAAGACACTGAGCAGTGTCACCAAATTCTAATCTTCACCTAACTAATATTTTTCGTTTACCCAAAACTTTGAATATATATTCTACAATTCTAATAAACACTCAAGTTTTTTAAATGAAACAGGACCTTTAAATATAATTAGAATTATAATAATAAAAATAATTTCTGTATTATAAATTTTATTTTGACTTTCTCTCTGAATTTTTTTTCTTATGAATTCGATCCGTTGAAAAACGATTTTTTAACGCTTTCAAGAAAGTCTATTCGCCAATCCCCAGAAGATTCTCGACAAATACTCTTAAAGGTACACCTTATACCCACAGGGCGAAGCTTTCCGTCTCTTAATTTTTTTTTTCGTTTCTCCCTAACTTAGTTTTTGTCGAGGTGCAACCAAGCGACAATCTCTCGCTGAAACCGTAAGCGTCGAGAAAGATAAAATAAAGAAGAAAAAAAAACGACTCCTGACTACTTTTTGTTCGTTGTTTAACTCCATGCATGAACTTGATCTAATTAACCCAATTTTTGTTGGACGTGCTTTTACGCCCGCGCGTGAACATGAATAACGCGCGATGTAAGGTGATAAACACAAAAAAATTCGCTGCTAACATTCATTTCACTAATGTTAAATGTTCTTTAGTTTAAAATTCTGAGATTAAATTTTCTTGATCATGCTGAAAATTTGGTTCGTGCATTTTTTTATCGTGATTAAACTCAATTTACTAAATATAAAGGCTCATTTACATCTTTTTTTACACGCGATGAGTCGTCGCTGTCAACTGTCATCGAGTATTTAGGTAAAGACAAATAAGGTGCATTTGATCTTTTTTTTAAATTGAAAAATTTTACATCAAAACCAAGCACCTTTGAAAACTGTGCAAAAGAAGGCAGTCAATACGCATTTATCGAGATATTTGAATTCTACAAATTTTTTCAATTCTATATCAAATTTGCCTAATTCGCAGAACAACTTGCGCGTATACGAAAAAGCATCATTTGTAAACGTTAAAAAAATTTTTTCATGAACTATCATTGAAATGGAATGACGTGGTTTTTCTATTCTATTTTATACGAAATTTAACGGGACTTTGATCATTTTAAATTCCAAAATTCCTATCAGACAATAAAATCAAATGAAAAGGCAAAAAAAAAAAAAAAAAATCAAATAACTAAATTTGCAAAAATTGCTGCGAAAAAATAAGTGCACTCTATGAGCCTTAAGAGTTTCTAATGGAATTTTGTTCTGATTTCTAATAATCGCGTGCAAAAGAATCAGTAAATGGGCGATTAAAATGAGAGTGAAAAATTGTAAGGGACAAAATATGTCAAAGATCACCAAAGCCTCTACCACGAAATTTCAGTTTGGAATCGCGTTACTAAACTCTTAACTTAGTTATCAAAGAGGACTCCTTGATAAAAGCTTGTTACGCCATATACCTAAGGAACACGACTTCTACTAGTTTCTAGTGCAATCGATAGCTGAAATACAAAACTAACTCTAATAAATTAATTTGTACTTTAAACTTGTAATACACAAACTGAATAAACTTGAAAATGAAATTCCACGACAAAATCAAAAAACGAAAACATATATCAGAAAACTTTTATTTCCACGTTCAACATTTTTCTTTGACCTAAAAGAATTCAATTAATTCTTTTATAATTCACAATTAATCAAATAAACAAAGTTTTCCTATTTGAAAACTGAAAAACTGACTTAGCAGTCTAATCGAAAAACATTTGCTCAGTTCTATTTGTATGCATTAGATTGTCACTCGTAAAAGGCAAATTATAACAACTTGGAGATTAAAAAATAGTTTCGTAAGCAGAGAAGCAGCGAATTCCGTTCGGGCGAGATTTAAACCGGCAATAAAAATAGTTTGCGAGGCAATATGGACATAGGAATAATTTGAGCAAAGTCAGCGGAATCGGCGGAATAATTGTCGGTCGTGTGGAAGTTACCGGTTATTGCATGGCTTAAATATGCTGCTAATTACGAGTCCATAATTAATAGGCTCTCGATACCGGGTGCGCGGTAAGCGTGTGCCACACCGCAGTGTAACTTGTGGTAAAATAGTCCCAAAGTGCCTCAAACAATTTCGACCGCAGTCTGTTACTGGCGTCCGGCGCTACGGTCACTGAACAAATACGAATCTCCCTGTTCGTATATGTTGTATGCGTTAATGATAATTAATGTAATGAACGTCTGCGATTCTAATCACGAGTGTACCGAATACAAGGTATAAATCATTAAAGATCGATAGACATTTGAATTAGTAAGTAATTGATATACCATCTATATATGTATTTTCGTTTTCTTCCTCTCTCTTTGTTTTGTTTTTTTTTGTTAACACGTCTGATGTCTCAATGCTTCAGACGCAGTAGTTCATTTACGTTCGACTGATTCATTTGCTTAATTAAACTTTGTTGGTTGGCTGCTACTTTGAAATTTATTATATCGTGCATTTTCTGCCACCGTTAATAATACAAATTCTCCGGTGGCAACACAAAAAGAAAGCACTCGGGTGACTTTAGCGCAATGAAAGACGTGATTTCAGTAATTTGATTTATTGAAAACTCGAGAAATTCCGTAATATTACGTCTCAGCTCACGTGACTGAGAGTTGTGCGAGAACTTGGAAAAGTTGTTTTGAACTCGACGTAATCCCAGCATCTGTCACCGCAACGGTTTACACCACGATGTTTTTACACCATGCTTCCTCACACTCGATCAACTTGTAAAACCCAATTAATTAAACTTCAAAGTCTGAACAGATTCGGTTTTTCGGTATACACCGAAAATTGGAGCAACCTTATTGACTGTTTTTCTTTCCCTTTTTTTTTACCATTAAATTCAAACAGAATCAAGAATTATCCTTTGTTAGTTCTGTGCTTTTCCAAAGTGATAAAAAGAGAAAAATTTGCCAATTTATCTTTACAAGTTGAATCAATAAAAGCAACAGATCCAAATATCAAGCTGCTTTACTTCCACTGAATAATTCAGTAGAGCGATTCCTTTTTCTTATTTCACGCTTTATCGACCGTTTTTGTAATCACAATTCAGATCTCGAGTGTTTTTGGCTCCTCAAGTATCATCGAAAACTGATTTCAACATTCGTTCAAACGTTCAACATTCCCTTTTTCTGTTTTTCAAATTTATCATCAAAACAAATCAATATATTGAAATGTATTCTAGGTAGAAAACAACAGAAACTTTGATTTTTAGATTTCATTTTACTTTATACCTTTATTGATAAACCATCAGTAACATGTACTCGGAAAAAATTTCTGAGAAGTCAAATTTGCTTCGAAAATAAAACGGAAAATGCTTTTCCTTATGTAAGTTAAATTTAGACATTATGTAAGTTATAATCAAACAATTTCTGCTCGACTTTTCAATTGATTTTTTTTTATTTCTTTTGCTTGACTGTGACATTTTTACCCAACCTACAGTTTAAATTTTTTTTTTTTTTTTTTTTTAAC
>JAAMPD010001886.1:0-19304 GCA_025266255.1 Trissolcus basalis | reverse complement strand
GTTTCGTTTTTCTACTTTTTTTTGTGTTATTTTCTTAGTTTTTGTTAATCGTTGCTAAACGATATTTGCACAATATTATTATGAACTGTCTTATTAAAAAGATTTTTTAATTAAAAATACAATGTGTTCATGATTATTTTTCAATTTGTGCTTGTGAATATTTCACAAGTTGTGCTTATGGATATTTTGAGTTTTCGCTTATGTATAGGATAAAAAAGCTAACTTGCGCTTTTAATATGCAGCCAAAATTTAAGGATATTTTGATAGTGAAATATGTAGAGATCAAAAAGAATTACGGTAACGGTAACGAGAGTTGTCACTGAGTGAGAGAAATCAACAAAGTTCATATCGAGTGAGTAGGACTTCTCTAAAAAATTTTCTGATATCATTGAAAGTAAGGCTTCACATTTTATAGTTGTACATCTAACCACCTCCTTTTTCCTAAAAACTGAATCAACCAACTGTATTCTAAATTTTGGAAATATTGTAATTTTTGTACCATCATGTAACTACAACATTAATATTCTCAATCTTCTGCACCTTTGTCAATTCTTTTGTATTTGCGTGAACTTTTTTCATAATTTCCATTCTTTAAAATTTTGTTGCATAAAAATGATTAGTTCAGATAGCCGTCTTTAATGTGATTTTTTTCAGTAAATATTTAACATGAAACTACTTTGAAATTTGCATTCAATGTTTTATCAATAGTAACAAATGTTTATTGAAGAACAGCATAAAATATACCTGCTGAGCAAGTTTCAGTCAATTTGGACAATTTGGATAGTAGTTATGTCATTTTTAAATTGGAGTTTTTGTCAAATTTTCAAATCTTAAATCTGTTTCATGACATAACTCTTCACGAACGCCACACCATGTGGCAGAATCATAAAAGGGGACAATTGACAAGGACACAATGATAGGACGATCTCTCTTTTTCTGTGTTCCTCATATTTTTCGTCTCTGCATCACATGTGCCATCATAAAGGAGACAACTGACAAGGACAGAAACATTTATTTATTTATTTATTTATTTATTTATTTATTTAATAATAATATGGCAGCAGCAAAGCTGGTAATACATATGTTATATACAATAATGGGAAAAAGTGCATATGAAGTATTTACAAAAGTAAGAGTAAGAAGTTAAAGTGTAGTAGAAATATTGGCAGAAACAACTACGTAGTTTGATAGTTTCAGAGAGATATGCATTCCAGTCGGGATCGGAAAGTAGAAAGAGTTTCGGCAGTGACACATTCAGTGGGGAGATGGTTCCAAGTGTTAACAACTCGATTACAAAGAAAGTGTCTGCGAACGTCAATCCTAGTTCTCTCCTTTCTCAGTCTCAAATTGTGACCACGCAGCCTAAGGTTAGGGACGGCAGTCACAATACCGTCTACCTGGGGTGTTTTGTATTTGCTTTTAAGCAGTTTGTATATTTCAACTAGGTCGGCACGGAGACGTCTAAGTTCAAGCGAGTCGATGTCCAGTATAGCACAGCGTTGCTCGTAAGGCAGGAAACAAATTTCACGAGGGCGTTTTGTCAACCTTCTCTGAGCTCTCTCCAAATGGGCGATGTCCTTCTTGTAATAAGGAGACCACACAGGACTTATATACTCCATGATGGGCCGAACGTATGTGACTAGAATAGATTTTGCTAGGTGACAGTCCATTGTGGAGAAAGCTTTGGAGATAAGGTACGATGATCGGTTTGCTTTTCTCGCAACCGCTCGGACCTGTTGTTCCCACTTGAGGTTCTCAGAGATCACAACTCCAAGGTCCACTTGTGAGCGCGTAGTTTCGACCTCAGTGTTTCCCACGAAGTAAGGCACTCGCGGGTTTTTCTTGCCCAAATGTAACACTCTACATTTTGTCTGGTTGAGAGGTATAAGCCATTCCTCTGTCCATCTCATCACGCAGTTTAGGTCCTCCTGCAGTTGTTGGTGGGATAAGACCGGGTCCGCATAAAGCTTTGTGTCGTCGGCATATGCGTTCCATCTGCAGGAGAGATCCTTACCGATGTCACATGTGTAAAGAATGAACAGCAGTGGGCCAAGAACAGAGCCTTGGGGGACACCACTAAGTACCAGCCGTGGGGTAGAGACAGCTTCACCAACTCTCACTCTGAAGGACCTACCATGAAGGTAGTTTCTAATCCAGGCTAGGAGTTTTCCCCTGATTCCAAGACAGTAAAGTTTTGCTAGGAGACGGTTGTGCGGGACTTTGTCGAAGGCCTTGGAGAAATCCAAGTAGATCACGTCCATCGACCGGCCAGCATCCAGGGCCTTTGACCAGTAGTCCATGGAAGAGAGGAGGTTTGTCAGTGTTGATCGGCCCGGAAGAAAACCGTGTTGTTGGTCAGGAACCAGTTCGTGCTCAGTGATGAAGTTGATCATCTGTTGCGTCACCATTCGCTCCATGACCTTGCCGACTGAGCTTGTGAGACTTATCGGGCGGTAATTTAGGGGGTCGGTCTTGTCACCCTTCTTAAAGATAGGGGTAACAAGCGCCTCCTTCCAGGCTTTGGGAAGAACCCCTGTAGCAAGGGAGGAGGTAAAAAGTTCACAAAGAGACGGGGCGAGCTGGGTGGCACAGTTGTTCAAGAAAGCGGTCGGAATTCCATCTGGACCAGGTGCAGATTCGGTGCTCAGACTGCAGAGCGTCTGTCCCACTTCTATGACCGAAAAGTGTATGTCTTCCAAAGTGGGGATGGGGCCGACAGGAGGCAGTTGTTGTTCCAGTGTCAACGGAGGCTCTGTGGTGTAGACTTTCTGAAATTCCTCCACAAAGGTTTCGGCGATGGTGTTTTGTTCTGTAACCAGCATTCCCGACGATGTTCTAATAACCTTAGGGGCTTCTGATCTGGAGCTGCAATGGCGCCGGACCCAGGAGTAAAATCGTTTACCACCAGAGTCAATTATATGCTTTTCGAAGTTTCTCCTTCGGTCCCTGATAAGCCGGCTCAGCTGGTTTGAAGTGCATCTGTAGGGAAGGTAGTCACAGTTGAGGCCAGTCGTCTTGTATCTTTTCCATGCCCTCAGTTTTCTGCGTGCAAGTGCCTTGACTGATCGATCAATCCAGGGTTTGTCCGGGTTTATAAAAGTTTTGTTCAGAGGTGTATATGCTTGAAGTAGTGCTATGGATCTAGTGTGAAATTGTAGCCAGAGTGAGTGTGGATTGTTTGAGTGGGTAGTGGTGTTGTTCTGCTGTGCACGTTGGGTTACCAGCAATTCCCTGATAGCGTTGTAGTTTGACCTGTGGTAACATGGGCGTCTGGATGTTCTAGTTTGTGTGTTCAGCGTCAGTGAGTCTACTTGTGTGTACGTGCAAAGGATGACGTGGTCACTGCGACCCAAAGGCGGACGTGAGGTAGGTGGTGCAATGAAGTCATCCTCATTAGTGAGGATAAGGTCGAGTGTGGAGGATGTTTGTCCATGTTTGTGCCTTGTTGCAAAGTTGACCTTTTGTACAAGGTTGGTATCAGTGTACATTTCCAAAAATGCCCGTTCCACTGCAGCGCCAGCAGTAATGTTGTTCTCCGCCCATGTCATTTTCGGCAGGTTGAAATCACCGAACACTACCAGAGGAAGGTTTTCCGTTGAGAGATGTTCAAGAGTAGTGAAAAGCAGGTTGTCGGATTCCTGTAGGCCCAGTTCTGGATGTGGTGGCCGGTAAACGCCGCCCAGTATGAAGTGGAGATGTCCAAAGTGAACGTCCAGCCAGAGGGCCTCAACAGCTGGGTGGTCCAGTTGTGTTCTGCGAACTGTATGGAGTGGGATATCATCTATCTGGGTCACAGTATAGACAATCACACCTCCACCATTCCCTTCAGGACGGTCTCGACGGTAGATGGAGAATCCCGGAATCTGCACCAGAGAGTCTGGAATTTCTTCCTTCAGCCATGTCTCAGTGATTATAATGATGTGTGGGGCAGTTGCCCGGACTTCCAGCATAAGCTCGTCAAATTTGGCTGTTAAAGAGGCTGTGTTGGTGTAGAAAAACTTAATGTCAGTAGGTATGGTATGTGGTTTTGCTACTGCCGGTGCTCGTTTCCCGAACGTCGGACAAGTTTTGGAATGCCATTAAAGTGTCTAATCACCCAATCAGTGCCATCCTTCCTCTTTTCCCTCAGTTCAGCGCGGAGGGATGTCAGTTCTCGCTGCTGCATCGGAGTATAGTCGGGGCTAACCCTGAGTCCCTCTGGTAACTTCCTCGAGTTGTTTAGAAAGGTCCGAGCAATATCAGGTCGTTTCATGACTAGTCTGAGAGGCCGTGGTCTGTTTTCATCTTCTTTTACCTTTCCAAGTCGAAGAACATGCGAGATGTCATCTTGACTAAGTGGGATGTCCACCAGGGCTCCAGCCAGTTGCTCCATATCATGGTTCCTCTTGGAGGCAGCATCACCAGCAGGGGGCTCGCAAACACCGTATACAATCACATTGTAACTGCGATGCTCACGTTCGGTTGCCTCCTGTATTAGGATCTTGAAGTTTTGTGGGTTGGCTTTAAGATCAGCAACCTCTGTCTTCAAGTTCATAATTTTCTCCTCCATGTCAACTTGACTGGCCCCCAAGCTTTCACATTTGGCCTTGATTTTCCCAACCTCTTTAGTACACTCTCCAACCTGTTTGAGAGCACTTTCAAGTTTGTTCTCAAGTTCTTTGATGTCGTTGCGGATCTCAGTGGCATCAGATTTCTGTCCTTCCAGTAGTTTTTTCTCAACCTTTTTAAGTTTTTCATCCAGATCTTTGGACGATTTTTCAAACTCATCTGCGAGCAGCTTTTTGATGGACTCCAAAGAGGCCATGTCTGCTTCCTCAGAGGCGAGAGGGGTACAGCACCTGAATCCCTGATCAGAGTCAGAGTTTGTGGATTTATCAACCCGGGCGCTACAACTTGTATGGTAAGGTGAGTGACAGATGGTGCAGGTAGTTAATTTTATCTTAACCGATTTCTTGCAGTATCGACAAGTTTGTTTTGGAGTTCCAGTGGTTGGTTGGGATGTCAGTTCATCAGGTGTTTCGGCGGATGGTTGTGAATTTGGCTCGTCTGGAGTTTCAGTTTTTTGTGATGTTGTAGGTAAATTTTCCTCACTCTCAGAACCAAGATTCAAAATTTGGCGCCATGAAATCATGTAAACCCGCCTTGTGAGATTTCAGCCAATGAGAATGAGCTTTCGATGTGAGACAGGAACTGTTCAGTGTGCCGGTGAGTAGTAGTTCTCATGAAAATTCGCCTTGAGGTACCTGGTGAAAGTGAGGATACTTCGGCTTCCCGAGATTACTTGGTATGGTTGTCGTCTCCCAAGTGTGGTAATAGATTCCACTAACAGTCTCCCATCATTTGAAGGCTCATCCGCGTTGTTTTCTTGCACCTCAAAAGTGAGGTTATGCTGACAGTAAGAGTAATGCGTGCGAAATTGGGGCCCCAATTGCACACAGAACGCCTTTCAACTGGCCGTGCGCAATCCTTGCACCCAGAGTTTACCTGCCGGTGAGAGCTCGAGACAAGTGATTTAATATTTCCAGCAAAAAGTGTCAATAAAGTGATAAGTGATTTCAATGTGTTGCATGCACTTACGTGTCACATGAACAGTGATTTAGTTTGATTTTTTACCGGTAAACTTAAATGAAATTCGAAAAAGTTGCAGAAATATGAAAATGAAACACACCAAGTTCGAAGACGGGAAATCAGAATGGAATTCCAGCGATTTTCTGTACTTTGTCTCAGTGTCGTATTTTTCGTGGTCTAGTGCTCCAGGAAGGGCAAGACCACGATCTCATGTAATCTTATTTGCAATATATTTTCAGACAAAATTCGCTTAACCATAGCACAGACGCCCACCGTGTTAAAGAACTTCTGGCAAGTCATACTGAACAATATATATTTTTTTCGATATTTGTATTTCCATTAATATCTCAATTTTTTGGTGTAAACACCAATTTCACTAGTAAAAAAAAAGATATTCATAGATTTACAATATATCATTTTCATCATAGAGATGATAATATATGAACGATATATTGATCTTGATCATATATGTTTAAATATTTTTCATATATGGAATATACACGCAAAAAATAAATATGTTAACACATAAACAAATATATCTGATGGTTTTTAAATAAAGTATCTATAATTTATGTTAAAAGTAAATTGACATATTTATATAAAACAGCCAGATATATATAGTTGATATATATATTTAAAACAGAAATAAATATGATTATCATCCACTCTCGGATTCGAATCTTGGTATATTGAAAATTTTTAACACACAAAAATTAAAGGGAAAAAAATTGTAAACAAAATACGAAATGAAATTAAATTATTAAAATTACAAAGTGACTTTGTAATTTCTACTTCGTGACAGTATGCCCACTCGTTTAATATAAAATACTAGTAACATTTGTAGATATTTCTTTCAAAATTTTATTCCTGGCTATTGAGTAATTTTTACTAAGATTGGTTTGTGAAAATTCAAAATAAAATTGCAATTTATACCAGGAATAAAATTTACAACATCAAATAGTGAAAATTCATCTTCTGCATTACCACTACACAAATGAAGAAAATCTTAGTAAAAATTTCTGTGATATCTTTTTCCGTGTATATTATTTCCAATAAGACTTTATATTTCATCTACTTATATATAAGTTTGATTTATATATATTTGTATGGCTAAAATATCAATATGTTCTACTTGTTCCAAAATAAAACAACCAAATATTATGGTTAGATTACAAATAAATATATTTGTTCTGACTATACTTTTTTGCGTATATACTTTCATATATTGACAATATATTGATCATGTAAGTTGAAATATGAACTATATACATTGCCAATATATTAACAATTTTTAAAAACAATCATCAATACATTGTCAATACATGGCCAATATATGATTTCGGAAATAATATATTGTCAATATGTGTTTTATATATGGGTAATGTATGATCCTTTCTACTAGGGATGTTTTACGTATAGACAATATATAATCCTTTCCACCAGAGTTTTCGTAAATTTTTCGAAACACTTTTTTTAAACGATTTCATTCAATTTGTCAGAAATATCAAAATATCATCAAAATGGTAAAAAAAGAAAGAGGAAGTAGAATTTGAAGTATAATTTTTCGTACAAAGTGAGTTTTTGAAATAGAGGGAAAGAAAGTTTGTCGCAAAAGCATTTGTCAAGCGCCATTTGACTTATGACGTAAGTTTTTGGCAACGGACAATTAAAACTGCGAATCCGACCCGCGACCCAATACAACGCAGAGGGAGGGATTCAGAGACGCGCACGTTTTGCGAACGAAACGTCCTTTTGTTGAAACCGCCGCTTCTTACGACAATTTAATTATTGGCTATAAATCAAAGTAGCAAACGAAATTGCTTATAAATCTTGCCGACAACCAAAAGCTTATCCTTGCATGTTCCAAAATGTATTATTCGAGACAAATTTGCACATCCCGATCCCTCCTTCATTTTCTGCAATGATTCAAAGATATGGAATGTAAAAAAAAAATATATATATATAATTGAAAAAATTAATAAAAAATTAAAAATAAGAAAAAAACTGAAAGTAATCTTAAACTTTGCTTTTTCAAGCAAACAAGTTTTTTGTCTTATTGTCAAGTATTAATATCATTCGCTGATTAAAAAATACAGTTTGCAAAAAGAAAAACACTTTTACATTCCTTTTCATTCAAATAGCAAGACGGAAAGTTGGACGCCCCCGAGAGTCTCACTCCTTTGTCGAGAATTTTTAATTTCGCGAATTAAGTAGCTCGAGTTTTCAACTTTATGATAAGAAAAAAAACTCTTTCCAATGTAAAACGAAATGTTTGCGAACTGCAAGACAATAATTTTTCATAAAAAATGAAAAGAATCTTCAACTGCATTAAATAAATGAACGAAACTAAAAAATGAAACCTGCAAACAAACTAAAACAAATTCAACTTTGGAGTTTGAAAAAATATTGAAATTCAAGAAAAAACCATGAATAATCAAATGATTTTGATGTTGATTTCAGTGTTACTTTTTCTTTCATTCATAACATTAGAAAAAATTTTTAGACATTCAAAATTGTTTGTTCCTTGTTTCTTGAAAAGGCAAATTAATTGTTCCGTCATGCCGGACACCTTGGAGGTCTGATTGTTTTAATGAAATAAAGTTAACGGGTGCGCTTTAATTTATGCTCAGAAGTAAAAGAAGACCCTGGGCGGAGAAGTTGCCAAGGGTCTGGCGAAGTCGAGAGAGTCTGCGGAGGGTGTCTCTCCCAAGACGCCGCAATTCGGAGCATCGATTGCCGTCTGTTTCCTTTTGCTTTCTTCGGTGCTTCTTTCGGGCTGGCTAATGGAAAAAATATGTACCAATGTAAAATTAATTCCTTGATGAGATACCCGTGTTTTGTGACGTGCCGCAGCTCCACGCGCAACGATTAGATTTCGAACAATCGATCGTCATTTGTTTGACTATCGTCGACATCGGGTTACTTTCTAATGCTCTGTGTCCAATTTATAGAATTCCGATAAACTCCGAGGTAACTCGCATGACATCAAACTAAAAAACTCGTCAGAAATTGAAAAATGCTTACACAAATATTTGTTACTGAAAATTCCAAAACAATATTTAAAAATTCATGATATCTTTTGATACATCGAATTAATTTACTATATTCTAAATTGACACGTTAGACGATATGCATTATATCAATAGAATAAAAAATTGTTTTGTATTTTATTCAATAAATGAGAGAATAATCATAAATCATTTTTAAATAAATTGAATTATTATTTTATATCAATACAGTTATTAAATCATATATTATATTATATGTATGTTAAATTATAATGTCGTATAGAAACAAGTGAAAAAGTATCATATATTGACCATACATAGACACAATATATCGCGAATATATTAACAATATTTTTAATGTTATGATAAATTGCCAATATATAGTCCGTATATGAAAAATATTTAAACATGAAAAATATATGATTTGGTGACAATCTATTGATAATATATAGATGATATATCATGTTTATAAAAATAAAAAATAGTTAAAAATATATTATAAAATCAGATTTTGCAACTACCCAAGTAACATATATCATATAGGTTTCATACATCGTCCATATATAATCGATATATTGACAGTATATTTTATTTTCAGCAGATTGTCAATATATTTTTAATATATTTTCATATATTATCAATACATATTTTATATATATGGACAATATATGATCCTTTTCCTAGAGTAGGTAAGAAATATCAAAGTCAAATATGTAAATATTCGTAAATAATGAACAATGTTTTGTTTATTCATTGCAAGAGACATTATTTTTCCGTTTCTTCAAGGAATCTAAAATTTTAGTTTTTCTAATATAGCATAGTGTATACGTTGGTACAAAAACGTTCTCAGTTCATAAATTAAACATTGTTCGAATAAAACAAAATGAACAAGCAATTTAATGAAGGCTAAGAAAAAATGAGTTCAAAAATAAGTGACAATTGTAGAATAAACCAACATAAAATTGAAACAAAACTTCTTACCTAAAACAAATTCATCAATTCTTCGATAAGAATGAAAAAAAATTCTACTTTACTGTTAAAATGATTCTTCTGAAAAATTCATTTTCAAAAGGTCCAATTTTGGAGTACATTGAAAAAGTATCCTTGAACATTTAAAGTTGCATTGAAATCCCTGCTGAAGGCAAAGTACTCGTTACAAAGTCCCTTCGTTATTGTCGTCTTAAGTTTCGTAGCTTGACGTTAGGTTCATGAAGTGTTCTCGAGTAAATCCTCCTCGACGCCCGCGATCGACTATTACGTGCGGCAAAAGCCCGCACTCTGCATGTTCGGAGCTTTTTCTCTGTGCGCAAAATCAGTCGCAAAAGTTTTCGTTTTGGTTAAGCAGTAGGCCTGGCAATGTGTTTTCAGGACTCGAGGCGTGTCCTTGAAAAAGCCCCACAAGATGCCAGAGACGAAACCAACATCCCCTTAATGAAGTGCTTGCCGCGAAACAAATTTTTCACCAACGCCAAAATTCTTCCTCGCTTTGAGGTTATAATTTCCCTACCAAAAATCCTTTCCAATTTAAACTCAGATGTTCCATTAACTTTCCTTCCTCTGTCTTACTAAGTTATTTGTTTGCTCTTTATAAATGAAAATTTTGCAGAGTTTGGTTTTGCTTTTTCTCATTTCGAATTTAGCGCCAAAAATATGAAACGAAAAAAATGTGCACGAGGAGGAACAAATTGACTGGAAGATAAATTTTCGATTCTGCTCTCGTTGAGATTTTACAACTGAAATCCACTTTAAGTGGCGCTGCCTGCCAATTGTAGGATCCTCAAAATCTTCAAGTGCTTCGGTACAAGAAAAGGGCCGGTACGCCGTTCGTGTTTTTCAGCAGCCTCTTTTTCGCTAAGACGCGGCTAAACCTTCCCACCGGAATGACATAACTTTTGCGAGAAACCACGCGCCGTAAGAGAGGGGAAAAAACGCATATTCGATAGTGTGTAAAATGTTTATGACTTCTTGATAAAAGTTTGATCGAATTTTGAGGTTATGGTTCTATTTTGTTTACGACTTTATTACCATGCCCGACGCATTTTATTACACCGTTTTTCAACTTTTCAAATTGAGTTTCAGATTTTTTTGAAGATTCGCAGACAGTTGGTAAACGCTATTTTGTCTATGGTGCTCAAAATCGCTTTTAAAAAAATCAATATTTTATTTTCATTCAATCAATAAGAAATTCATATGATAATCTATACGGATTAAATAAATTTTTATTAAATGCAGGTTTTTTTTAATTTTAACAGAAGATTTGAAAATTATGAGAAAAAGAAAAGAAACAAATGTTGAAGTGAAACAAAAGTTTGCCAGTTTTATTTGTTGAGTTTATTTATGAAATATTGTGCTCTGGGAACAGATTATTAGATGAAACATTAAGCCCAAAGACAAAAGTTTATCCGCGCGGTGGTTCTTGCTATAACTTGACGTTAACTAAAGTTATCCTGTTGTTCAAGATAATCGGAAGGAAGTAATTCGCGAAAGTTTACCGGGGCGGGGTCACGCGAGGGTATCCTTATTTTCAGAATCCGTTTCCTTGCAGTCAAGAAAACATGCGTGATATTTTAGAAAATCAATCAATAATTGAAATTCATTCTTTCATTAAAAAATCTCTTCAAATATGAGTTAATATCAGTAGTTTTTCAAAATATATTTTACACATATTTTTTATTATTTTATTATTTATTATTTTATTATTTATTTTATTTCATTTATTAATTATTTATAAAGCGGCAATGAATGATATGAATAAAATATGAAATTTTCAAAAAAAAAAAATAATAATAATAATAATAATAAAATAAATAAGCATGACAACTACAGTATAAAATTTTTCACATTTTCCAAAATTTGTTTAAATAGTCTTCGTTTGTAAGATGAGAAGTTGCGGAACATTCTTATATATTCTATTCTAATTTTTTATTTTTTTGGTGAGAAAAAATATATAGGAAGAACGAAAAGGGGAAGGATTTTAAAATTACAACTAAACTGGATTCAGTGAATCGATAAACCAGTCACGTATTTGGGCCGGGGTCCCTTAATGTGTATTATAATAAGGTGTCGTGTATCTCTTACTATTCAGATGAAACTGCCGCATGATATATAGTTTGTCAATAAAGCCAAATAAGAACAAGGCAAAACAAATGGTACAGACGTAAATTTTATTTTATACCTTGGTTTAAATTTGTCCGATTTCTATTGTTGTAAAATGTAGGGAGCGAATTTGAGTAACACTCAACAAACATTCAGACATAAAAAATATTACAAATGTTCATACATTGTAAAACTGAAAGGAGAAAATTATATTTTTCGTGAATTGTTTTTTTTTAATTTTAGTTCACAATATTTCTAAAATTTATTATAAATTTCAGTTTTTCTAAGTTAAAAAATTCAATTGAATGAAAAAAACAAAAATTAGATTGGTAAATAAAATTAAACATTAACAGAAAATATCGCAAATAATTATTTCTCGAAGAACTAGAAAAGTTAAATTTTTTTTACTAATTCTTGTTTGCAAATTTCAGATCCGAATATTTTTTAATTTCATTATGAATTCCAATTTTTCCCGTTCGAAAACTCAATAGAACGAGAGAAACGAAAATTAGTTTTTTTTCGGACTTTTCCGATTGGCCTATTTCATGTAGAAAAAAACGATTCACCTCATCGCAAAGATTTCAGCTCATCAAAGGAAGCGAAACGATTGAAACGAGAAAAAAAAAGAAGAAGAACGGATACGGGAGATTGAAAAGGGGCCGATCGGATAACCGCGAAACTGGTTGCGAATTTGTATCTTTTATCAGAGCTGCTTTCAGGCCGAATCAAAGTCTGCTCTCTAGCGAACGAGGTATCTTTGCTGATTGTACGAACCCGATGATTCGCGCAATAGTTTGGTAATTGTTAAAATAGGATCCGGCGTGACCGCGCTCGAATCGGCGGTAGAATTGAAAGGTGATTTATGGGGAGTGAAAACACGTCCAGAAAAGTCGATATAAATTACTATTAGCCCAGACGCTTTGAAATGGCGAGGGGTGAACCGCCCGATTAGGGACACTTATACCTGTTTTTCCGGCTGTTCATATGTTTGACTAGATTCAGAAAAACAGCCCCCAATTCAAATCCAAATTGACGATTATGTCCATCAAATTTGGACAAATCACTTAACCAAAGTGTTTAACACTGATTCAATCATTTTTAATTTTTAATTCCAAAACAAAATTATATTTGATTAATCGTAATAAGTTTAAATAATCAGATTTTTTTAATTGTTTTTGTTGAAATTTTCATTTCATTTTCAATTTAAAAAAAAACACGCGCATTATATTCAATTGATTGTAATGAATTTTTCATTGAAAGAATAAACTTTTTTAGTTTTTTTTATTTAATTAAAATTTTAGTATTTTATTTAAATATACAAACATATTTTTTTGTAATATTTGAATACTTTTTTTCAATAGTTTTATTTATTTTGTAAAAGAATCAAAATTTTGGAAATGATTTTATACAAGTTTGCAAAAAAAAAAATTAATACAGATTTACAAAACAGTTGTTAGAGTGAAGAAAAAAAGGGTAATGAAAACACGAGCAGTAAAAAAAAGGGTGAAAAAAGTGGCTTGAATGTGCCGGCACGCGAGAATTGTGTATTTTGACAAGCCGCGGCTACCGGATGTCTCTTCTCTTAAGACGTGAGGTGCGACCAGCTGTCTTTGACACGGCATTTCTCTCGCTATGAATTTCCTTTCTAACGCCCGGCTCTGTTCCGTTCAAAGCGCCCGACGTCAGACACCAAACTCCAGCGCGTCCTAGAAAAAGATTTCGGACTTTGATATCGACTGCGAAAATAGACTCAGCCATGCATACCAACCGCGCGACTTCCCTTAATTAATCATATTGTCTGCCTTTTTCTGCCCAACACACACATTTTTCAACCCGAAATAAAAACTAGAATCAAACAGAGATTTTTTGCCCAATGATATGATATTCGTACAAAATTCAACTTTAATTTTGTCAAATTTATTCTTCACTTTTTTTCAATTATATATTTTCATTAGCGGTTTTTATTTACAACTTGTTCAAATTCATTTCCTTCTCTTGGTGAAAAATTATTTATTTTTCCCACTAGAGAGAAAATTTTATCTTGAAACTTTTATAGAATAACGTTGAAATATTCTTTTTTGATTAATTCATGTGTATAATTCCATTCTTTATGTATAAAATGATTTACTTTTCTCTCTAGGGAGAAAAGTATTCTTTTTCGTGATAAATTTTTTTATTTAATCTTAAATTTTGTTAATGATAACTTTTTTTGTATTAATTTATTTTCACAATGCATTTCCTTCTCTAGGTGAAAAATTATTTACATTTCCCTCTAGGAAAAAAAAAGTATATTCTTTTTCTTGATAAAACCTTTTCTGAATCACAATGAAATATTTTCTTCATCCATATCAGTATTTTTTCGAAAAAGCAACATTTAATGTTTTTTGAGAACAAAATTATCATCTTTCTTTTCAATTTATAAATTTTACAATTATTTCCTTCTCTAGGTGAAAAATTATTTACTTTTCCCTCTAGGGAGCAAAGTATATTATTTTTCTCGATAAAATTTTTCAAAATAACCTTTTCTCCCTGGGTGAAAAATGACTCATTTCTTTTCCTAAGATTGACATTACTTTCAAGAGGATCAAAAATCATTATCTTATTCTGATGATAAAAAAACTGGTTTTCCACCTTTAGCTTTAACAATGTTTCTCATTGTTCGTGAAACCCGGTTGATAACGTTATCCAGATATGAAATCATTATCCAGTGACAGAATTGGAAGTTGCGTGAAAATTAATTAAAAGACTCAAACTGTCATTGAAAATAATCAACTTACATGCAACGCCGCGAACATCGTCGCTTTGTGAATTACATCAAACGAACAGTAACTGATAAACCGATTGATGCAGTAATAACTGTGCGATTAAAAGGATACTCGAACACGACGTAGTCTATCGAAACTTGTGCATCGCTGATAAAACCCGTCGAGTGTGTTACTAGCGAGCTCAACACTGTCGAAATTATTTCGAGTGCTGTTTTCTCCGACGGATTTCATACTCGGATGAGTTTTGCGAATTTGCTCGTTACTTCAAATTCATTTGTACAAATAACAAATTTTTATTTTCATAGGAAACACAGAAACGCAAAAAACGATGAAATTCACATTTATCTCTAAAAGAAGACTAATTTTTCAAGACGTTGCGAGGATCTTTTTCCCGACGTCTTTCGCGTTCACTGGTGCAAGTTGGGAGAAACCGCTGGGATGTGGGTTGAACTGGATTCTTGACGTTGTTGAACTTTCGGCTGCTCCTTTTGTCAGGTGCGAAATAATTCGGTCTCGCTCCGCGGTTTCGCTGCATATCACCAGAACTTCTCTCTGGATAAAAAACACACACACATTTGAACAATTTCTCAGACTGATGTATACACGAACGAACAAAAAACAATCAATAAATGTAACAATTTTATTATTACCTATGGTTGGATGAATGTTTGACGATTCAGAGAATTTTACAATTTTACAATTCGGGTGAGAACCGATTTTCACAATTTCGACATTCCACTGTTTTTACAACTTTCATTTAATTGGCAATACTTTTTTTATAAACAAGTTCATGACAAGATTGTATATTTCGAAAAAAAAAAAAAAAAGAAAACAATATCACTTTTTTAAATTCGATCTCTAACTTTTTGTTTCATCATTTAATTTTTTTTAAATCTGATTATTTAGTAAAATTTCATATTTTTTGGAAATTTGATAGCTTTTATATTTAACGTATGGTTTCTAATTCAATAATTTGCGATGCATTTGTCGTGTGCATTTTTCCGTTTGCCGGGCATTGCGCACGCGATTGCAACCAGGCGCTTGCGCCAGCGTTCCAAGTTCTGGCGATGCCGAAATTCTTAGCGCCGCGACGCCTGGCATCGGCATTCAGTAGCGCGACGTGCGCCCACTTAAGCGCACCCGCAGCGACGGTATGCGAGCGCGTGACTCCGCACACTCACACGCGAAATTTACGTTAACATGCTCGCAAAAGTTTCTCACCTATCATCTGACATCAATCTCAGATATTGACACTTTTTTCGAGATAAAACAATCATCGAAAATTGTTCCACGGGAGTTTTAAAAATTGTTCGAAATGATAAACCAGAGGTAAATTGAGAATTGAAAAACAATTGTGATTGAAGACAAATAGCATTTTGAAGTGGGGCTTTTTATTAGTTAGCAAGTTTAAAGGATTGAAAAAAATTATCGTTGGACTGTTAGTTTTGTTGTTTGTGATGGTTTGTTGTTGATTTTTTTTGGGTTGGTTGGAAATATCTTTTAGTTCGAAAAGTTCGAGTGATGAGAAGATTGAAACGCTCTTGAACACGAGACACGAAAAGAAAAAACCATGGCTTCTGGTCAGGAATCTCCCAGGTACTTTAAAACTTCTTTTTTTTCGTTGAAAAATTTGATTTCAATAAATAACATCAGTTATTTGATGATTTTTTTCATTTGTAGAGATTTCTTTTAAGGGCCAAAATTAATTCCATAGATGTGTTTACTAGTTAACTCCCAAAATTCCACACAAGTTACTTAAGTTTTACAATCTCTCGTTACTGCAAAATGTATAATTCCGTGATCCAAAACCTAGTCTTAGTTGCAAAGCAAACAAGTTCATTATAACTTTGCCAAAGTTGCTTGTTAAACGATAATGTTGTGTCAGACAAAATCTTTCAAAGTTGCTCACTTACATGGTACACTTTAACATTTCCGAAAAATCCCTCTCGAAACCAGACGAAGTACGAAAAATGCATTTTTCATTAAAAAAAACCATCAAAAAATTGTCTAAAAATTTTTCTACTATTTTTCAAATTTGTATTCCAGTTTTTATAAAAAAATAAAGAAAAACAAAATGATTTGAATATTTACCGTTGCTCTCATAAGACAAATTTTCATTCGTCTTAGGACTTAGACGTCGGGATGGAAAAGCTTCCTAATAGCGCTTGAGCGAACCTTCACGGTTGCCATACTGCTGGCGCATTGCTTGCATTCGACCATTGTACTCGAGTCTTGAAAACACTGTCGATACAAAGAAGGATTGAGTTCCCTCGGCTTTTTTTTGTTTCCATTGATACAATGTTTGACGTAAACATTAGTGATGCTTACCATTATGGCACGCTATTATTTCCTCAACTTTCATTCCATTTCAATAAATCCTTCTTTTTGTCGAAAAGATTTTTTTTTAAACACATGGTTTTTTTCAACGTGATTTTCTGTTTTTACACTTCGTTCAAAAACATGGCTAATAATATTTTGGATCGAAATCAAACCTGCATGCATTTTCCAAGTGCAAGACAAAATATACGTGTAGACATATTTTAATTTCATATTTTCAATGTGAATATAATATAATACATAATTTTTTGATAGAATTTATATTCATCAATTTATTTACATAATTTATTATATAAAAATATTTGATAACAGCTCTATACCTACGTAAACCAAAATATATTTCAAATTTTGTTATAACAAATTTGATTCATGATATTTGTATTATATTATGATGTATTATATCATATTTTATCCATATTTATTGATATTATAATTATAATATCATTACAAATTAATGTATTAATGACTTTTATGTCAAATAGAATGTAATATATACAGATATATTTTGAATATAGAAAATATTTTTAATAATTATAAAATAATAAAATATGTTTCGAAATATATTGTTGATCGTGTTGGCAATGACAGCAAAAAATGTGAATAGAATTGGAACAACATTGTGTACGAAAAGTTGGGTCTGATTAGATTAGTCGGGACGAGTCGAATTGACCGCATTGTCGTGTCGCGAAAGTTACATCTTTATGAGAAACCGATAGTTCGCAAAAACTCATCTGCCCGGTGACAAAGCTCAGGGTATTTTTCACGAGCTTGCCAGTGTGTCACGTAATGCCGCGCGAGCGAAATATGGTTTTTCATTACCGATACGAGATATGCGATCGATCTTGTTTTTGCATGTTTTGTGGTGTAGTCGAAAAACGGTTGTTATGCCTCGGGGGTTGATTGATGTCAGCTTGATCGAGTTTTGAATTTTTTTTTCTCGTGGATTTGATGTTGATTCAATTTTTCATTATGCTTTGAAGAAACAAAAAAAAGCCACGAGAATTTCATGATAATAAGTGTTTCTGAATATGTTTGAAACGTTTTTCACGAAACAGAATCAAATTTTATAAAAAACTCTATCTGCATTTTATTTTCGAACATTATTTGGTTCTTCTTTTTTCATTAACTGAATTTATACACTCGGCAAACCAAATTTACTCAAAATGTGTGTGTATAAAATGTAAAATAAATTTGACGTAATATTTACAAAATTTGTATGAAATTTTGGTATCAAAAATTGTTTGAACATTGGGTCAATATTTACACACATTTTAAGCTGCCTATGATAGCAGAATTGTGTAAATTGTATGCAAAAATTATGTAAATATTATGTAAAATTCTGTTTACAATATCTTAACGAAGGTTAGTTTTTTAGGGTATATGTCAAGGAAGAAACATTATTATTAATAGTAATTTCTTCTTTGTTATTGTATATATTTTACTAAAAAAATAATAACTATAACTACACGAAATTTTTTATTGTGAAAAGTCATTGATGATAATTTGAATCACTTGATATTAATCAAAGTTGGTATAATTCGTACCGAGGGACCTTAGTCTGGTAATTCGTAAGAACTAACTGGTATTTCACATATCTGGACAATTTTCGTAGTCGAACAATGCTAATCTAACCATAATTCATTACTATACAATAAGGGATGATTACTATCTATTAATAATTACGATTCGCATTGTCATTGATGACTTGAATTGGCTACTGTTCTCGTAACTGTATTTGTGCCTTCGCTTCGCCAACGATTATTGACAATACTAATTCTTAGATTGCTACTAATTGTTCGAGATATTAAAATCTCAAGAATGCATCTTTTATTTATTATACTTGGCAGGCAAATTAATTTGAAAGATTTATAATTGACAAAAATTGTGTTTATTAATAAAATATATAATTTCATATATATACTGTTAATATTATACTTATATACTTATTTATAAAGAAACATATTATTGGAATATTTCATTTAGTTTAATTTTAAATAGTGTATACATAATAGAAAAGTATTATTAATAGTATTCAAAATCACAACTCTTTAGAATTATTTTTATTTACGTTTGAAAATGTATCATGAAATATTTGTCAACTTCTTTTCTATTATAATCTTTTGCACGATAAAATTGCGTGTTGATAGTGAAACAATAAATAAAATAGAGATTCTCCAGATGAATTTAATATGACTATTTTACCAAAAAATGATAAAAATATAAAAAATAAATAAAAACGCTTTTTCGCTTAAACGTTTGCAACAAACTCAGTTTGTGAGACAAAACTCGAAAATTTTTCATATTAAAAACTATACATCGGACGATGCTTAAATATCGTAGAATCGTTTGGTAGAATTTATATTAAATAAAAATTGTTAAAATATGATCTTATAAACTGCAGTCATTTTGACCATTGAACTCGAGTGAACTTGAGCTCTTTTTATATGGTTATCGAGATCAATCAGTACACAAAAAGTTAATTTAAACTTCAAATCAAATTTATTAAATGTTTCATAAAAAATTCTGCATT
>JAAMPD010001885.1:0-19287 GCA_025266255.1 Trissolcus basalis | reverse complement strand
ATTTTCAATGTGCACCGGGTGAACTGCGTCTGAGATACCCTTTGACCTTTTTTTTCGTAATGTTCCGAGAGTTGAATCGACTTGAAATTTTGTACACTTGTAGGTCATGATCAGATCTGCTCTGAGAAAAATTGGCAAGGCTGCGAAATCGACTCAACTGTGTGTACGAATTTTCAATGCGTAAATTTTTTTTTAATGAGAAAAATTTCCGATTAATTATCATTTGAAAAAGAATTTTTACCGTTCCAGCAGTCCCACCTTAAAATTTAAATATAATTAAATTGTTCAAATAAAATGAATCTTACGTTTGTATTTTATCATTACATAATTTTCATTTAATATTCATTTTTTTTAGGAGGAGACATTTTAAATAACGATGGAACAGGTTCTGTGAGCATCTATGGAAAATATTTCAACGATGAGAGTTTCGAAGTTAATCACACCCTTCCAGGATTCGTCAGCATGGCAAACGCTGGAAAAAATACAAACGGGTGTCAATTTTTTATTTGTACAATTCCAACGCCTTGGCTGGATGGCCAGCATGTCGTTTTCGGAAAGGTATTGGGAGTATCAAATTATCATAAATAACATAAGTAATAATTTCATAAATCGTAGAAAGTTGCTGCCTCATCAGAGGGTTGACAATAGCAATTGGCCATTTGTTTCAGGTAGTGGACGGATTAGACGTAGTATTCAAAATTGAACAAACAAAAACGGATTCGGACGATAGGCCTTTGGTCCCAATTCTTATAAGCGGTAGCGGCACTTTGAAACTGGAAAAATCTTATACGATATCTGATGACCCTTATGAGTGAGTTTTAAAAAATGCAAAATTTCACTGCTCCAAAATGACGTCATTCATCGTTTCATTTTTTTCAGTCTCTGGAGTTGGATTAAGGCGACGGCAGTTCCTTTAACGTTCAGTTTTACAATCCTGGGATTTTTTCAATGGATGATGAGACAACTGGACGTATAAATAGAAAACAAAAAAGGACTAAAAACTCTATTCACTGAAAAGATGTAACAATAGGATGTAAGAAGTCCGTGTAAGATAATGAAATTATATTATAATTACCGTTGAAAGGTTTAGAAAATTATAAATAAATATTTGTAAAGGTGAATAAAAAAATTGAATTGAATAAATTTTGGAACTGAAACACGGGCTTTTGTTTAACCGAAGGTGCTGATTAATAAAACTGTATATCCTCTAACTGGGCATGATCAATATGATCCTTCAACACTATGGTAACCGAGCTTGTTTGCTGAACTAATTAGACATTAGTTTCTTTCGTTCAGTTTTTGCATTTTAGTTCGAGTTTCATATAAAAAATCAAAAATGGGAAATACCGAGAGCAACGTCACCAGCGGTGTCAAAAAACAGACCGACACCTCGTCGATTTTGATGTACAAGTTGATCGATCTCAAAGGTGCTTGCACAATTTTCGTTTTTTCTTCGAAATAAAAACTTTACAAGTTTTTTTTCTTATCCTTTGATCTAAATTGTGTTATGAATTGTTATTCAGTTGTGTCTAATTTCATTTTTCGTATACGTTGAAAACTACTTTTTGGTTTTCTGGTACAATTCAGGAGGAGGAGAATTAGTAGAACTGATGAAACAAGCGACGCAGACAAAACAATATGGAGAGCTGGATCAAGCAATAAAAACAAAGGTTGAACCGTTTCTGTACAACAAAGGCAAGGGAAAATGGGTGCCCATTTCCAAACTCGTTTTATTAAGAAATAAAGAGCGACCGAGACACAAACTGGTAATTAAAATAGAATTCCGAATTTTACCACAGATGGTTGAAACTACATGTGAACGTTTCTGCCTTTTATAGTTGCCAGTTCTAAAGGCCATGGAAAACCCAGGGGATTATGATATAGATAAAGATCTAGGCGACACAGAAGTCGATGAGAACAAAATAGGTGAGTAACAAAAGGAGTAAAATTAACCCTCCGTTGGTCAGGCATTTTTTTAGAAATTGAATTATAACTTTGTGAAAAATTTATTTGACTTTCAGATAAATCAAAATATCGACTCATTTGCTGGAATCTTAGCGAGCGGGGTGCTGTTGGGGAAACGATTTTGCATCTCTGTCTGCTCAATGCAACTTCCCTCCATGCAGATCTAGCGAAACGTCTGTTAAGATTTTATCCTAATCTTATTAATGATATCTACCTCAGTGATGAATATTATGGTAAAATATTATATAATAATTATGGTATTATGGTATAGTTAATATTATTATATAATTAATAATAGTTAAATGGAAATTGGAATAAAAAATTATAAATTAAATTATAAATTGTAAACAATAAAGTTTGTTCATTTTTTTTTTGTAGGTGAAAACGTTTTACATATTGCAATTGTAAATGAAGATCCAGCGATGGTAAAATTTCTTCTGGACAGCGGCGCTGACGTTAACGAAAGATGTGTGGGAAATTTCATGTGTCCCGAGGATCAAAAAGCCTCTAGAACAGACAGCTTGGAACATGAATATGTCAGTGTTTGTTTGGAGACAAATTACAACGGGTAAAAAACAAATTTTTATCCCTTGAGGGATAAAATTTTGTTTTTCAAATTCTTTAGACAAACTTTTTATGAACAACTTTTTTAAATAATATAGTAGTACAAGTAATTAATTGTTATGAATTAAAAAAAGGAAAAGTGTAATTATAAATTTTAGGTACGTTTATTGGGGAGAGTATCCACTTAGTTTTGCGGCCTGTTTAGGACAGGAAGAATGTTACAGGTTGATGTTAGCCAGAGGTGCAGATCCAAATAAACAAGATACTAATGGGAATACAGTTTTGCACATGATGGTCATCTACCAAAAACTAGTAAGAGAAAATTTCCATTTCATGTGATGACAAAAGATAAAAAGTAAAATGATAAAAATAAGTGATGGTAGAACTTGGAAATAATTGTTTCTTTTAACTTTCATTTTTAGTCAGTTTTTGACATGGCCTATGAAGTAGGTTCTTCATTATCAATAAGAAATAACCAACAACTAACCCCTTTGACATTATCAGCTAAACTTGCAAGGATCGAGATGTTTTTTCACATCATGAATTTAGAAAGAGAAATTTACTGGCAAATTGGTAGCATCACTTGTGCTGCTTATCCACTGTCCCAGGTGGATACAATAGACGAGAAGACAGGGGAAATTTTCAAAAATTCGGCTTTGAATCTCGTCGTTTTTGGAGTACGTATTTTAAATTAACAAATTATTGAATTTGTTTTCAAAATTTTTGACTAAAATAAATAAAAATTCAATTTGTAGGAAACAGAAGAACATTTAGAATTGATGGATGGAATGTTAGTGGACCTTTTAAATGCTAAATGGAACACTTTTATCAAATTCAGGTAAAAAATGAGAAAATGTGTAAATTTGTTCAATGTTTTTTTCTATTTCAAGTTTCTAAAGAAAGTAAAGATTATGCTTTGAATCTTTCAGATTTTATCGCCAACTTTTTCTCTTCTGTTTTTACTTCGTTTTATCTCTTATCAGTTTTGTATTACGTCCGGGACCTTCTCCTAAAAAACCGACCCCAGCTGCTCCAAATAACTCAACGCCAAAACCTTCCTCGAACAAAACACAACCATCTCTCCTATATTCTCTCGTGACAAATAATTTGAAGGAATATCTGAGCGGTTACAAATCAGACAACTCGCCCAACTTGTCCCAAGTGTTCATTCACAACATCACTGACCAAATCACCTCGAATGTCACTTCTGTGTTAAAGAAACTGGTGCTCTTATCAGCCGAACAGTTTCAGAAAAAGTATAACATATCACTGAACAATGAGACCAAATTAGACAACTTAGTTAATAATTCTACATTAAATGGAACCAATTTCGATGCAACGAACCTTGGCAAGAGCAAAATTGAAGAAGATAATTGGTACACAATTATATTACATATTTGTTTTGAATCATTTTAAATTTGTAAATTGTAAATCATTAAAAGGATGAATTCAAATGAAAATTTTCAGGTGGGATGAATTAGTAGAGGAATGTCGATTGATGAATGCATCAATCCTCTTGCAAAAATTCGTCTTACTTGTGAAATAGGCATGGAGTTGGGAGCTATTCTGTACATAGCCGCTGCTTTACGAGAAGCTAGATTTCTCGGATTGAATATGTTTATTGAGAATCTTGTAAGTTGTAAAAGCTTTTTGATAAAGTTGAAAATGCATTTAAATGCAGTTTTATGCTTCTAAAAAATGCACTTCAATATTTTATATTGCACTAAAAAATGCATTACCAAATACAAAGTTTCGTTTTTAGTTTGAATGAGATTGTTTTATTTTAGATGACAGCTCCTTCCAGGGTCATGTTCTTGTTCTCATGTTGCATCCTGATCTCTTTTCCATTTTTGAGATTAACGTGTGCTGATGAGACAGAAGACATCTTGTCTATCATTGTGATGCTGACAACAGCGCCTTACTTTTTGTTCTTCTGTCGCGGATTCAAAACCGTCGGACCATTCGTCGTGATGATTTACAGAATGATCATGGGGGATTTACTTCGATTTGTCTCGATTTATCTTGTCTTCGTAATAGGATTTGCTCAAGGTTGCAAATCCTTATTTTCGTGGAAATATTCTTCAGATTTGTAATTGAATTTGAAAACAAAAATTTGTATTTTTGTTTTTTTCAGCTTACTATATAATATTTTTATCATTCGATAATCCTAATACGCCAGAAGGTGTCGATGACTCTGTTACCAATCCAATGCCATCACCGATGGAAAGTGTAATGGCAATGTTCCTTATGAGCATGACAAATTTTGGCGATTATTACAGTGCTTTCGAGAGAACGGATCACGAGATAGAAGGAAAGGTAAATTTTGTAAAAACTGTAAAAACAGATTTAAATAAATTCATAATATATAAGTAACTTGATTGCACAAATGTTTCAGGCAATGTTCGTTCTTTATATGGGAATAGTAGCTATACTTCTTGTAAATATGTTGATTGCTATGATGGGAAATACGTATCAAAAGATTGCGGAAACTAGAAACGAGTGGCAAAGACAAGTAAACAATAACTGATTCAGGTGTTAGAAAAATAATTTAAAAAATGTTCAAATACTGAGTTTTGATTATTTTTGCAGTGGGCGAGAATAGTTTTGGTTGTAGAAAGAGGTGTGAGTCCAGCTGAGAGATTGAAAAAGTTGCTAGTGTATTCGGAATCGATGTCTGATGGCAGACGAGCTCTTGTACTGCGATTAAATCAATCAGTAATAACAATGAGATTATGCTACTACTAATTAATAGAGAGAAGGAAAATTAGATGACTTGGTAACTTGGTGTTTACAGGAGTCGGACAAAGAAGAGATGAAGGAAATTTTGGAGATGAAAAGAATTCACGATCGGATGGTGAAGAAACGTCAGGACAAATTGAACCAAGCCAATACAGAAGAAACAGTTTGAGATGTACAGAAAAGTGTATATAAAAATGTCTATAAATTATTTTAGCAATAAAATCATTGAAATTATGTCCAAAAGTAATTATTTTGATAAACTGAAATGAACAGTACTGATAATCTTTGCTTACAATATTTATTTCGGAATATAAATTTTGCTGACCTAAGAATACAAATGTGATAAAGTTATTTTTTGTAAAAACTGTGAATTCAACTTGGTCATCTGGCAGGATGCACGATAAATCATTGAATTGTATAAAAAGATACAAAATTGATATTATTTTATTGACCTATCTCAATATAGTGAGCTCAAAAACTAAAGGGAATTATCACATGAGATTGCGTATTTCACTATAATACAATTCAAACATGATTTGAAAAATGTTAATTTATACTGAACGATTATGAAAATTCATTCATACGAAATAATCTGATACAAAAAAAATCTCGAACTGTGATTCTTCAAATAATGATTTCACTTCAGAACTTGTATACCTAAATGCTTAATCCAACTGCTAACAAATAAACAAACAAAAATGCTTAATAAATTAATGAATTGAGTGAATGTTTAACTTTGATCCTTCAACTTTCAAGGCTTACATATATCAGATGATCGAGAAAAAATGTGAACAATACCGATCTGAGGAAAGATAATCAGAAATTCATAACTGGTTGATACCCGCACAGCCTAACATATAACGTAACCGTTCTATATACAACGATATCCTCAATCTCTGCTTAAAGGCACTTATGTCACAAAATTCCTTAAACGATTCCACCAGGGATTCCATCAAATTAAGCCTACCGAAAGAGATCAGTCGCGGATTCGCAACCCCCAGATGCTGGTTCTTCGGTTCCCAACAGTGGGTCTTGCGATCGAACTAAATCTGTACATGTTCATTTCTGTGTTTCGGCAGTTAAATGACAGAACCTCGAAAGTTGGTTGTTTTAGCGCGCCAAAGATATTCAAATATCTGAGTTGCAACGTGTAAATCAGTTGTAAGAAATTTGCCGTCGGTGGTTGAGTTAGACTGAAGCAGCGACTGATCGACAAGTGTTCCAGATGTTCCAGGAGCAGCATGCTTTGAATGCTCACTGTTGTCAGCATAACACAGTCGCTCAAATCCAATTCGATCATATTAGGACATGATTTAACAAGATCTTTAACATCTGTAAAAGTAAAACAAAATGTTATAAACCAGTTCCAATAGTCAATATGAGATTCTATACAATTCATATAAATCTATTACTTGTGTCCTGGATATTTTTTCTGCAACCTGCTATATTCAAACGTGTAATGGTTTTTGGCAAAGATGAACACATATGTGCTACTGTTTCAGAATCAAGATGACACCAAGAAACATTCAGTTCTGACAACCTGGAACGTGAAGAATCAACAAATTATTAACCATTATAAATTTAAAAAATGTTACAGAAAATACATACTTTTTCAGTCGCATCAAACTTTTGATACATTGCAAGTCAAGGCCACTGCACATAGTCAAGTTCAAAACCGTGAGGTCTTTGTTTTGTCCGATTGCGTCGCAGCATTTTTGATTGAGCGTGCACTTTTCCAGGGATAACTTTTTTAAATTGTGACACGTCGAAAGTAGTGCTCCAAGATCTTCAGGGGAAATGACAGCCATGGACAAGTCCAAGTACTGTAGCTTTGATCTGAAATCACTATTTGTGGCTATGCTATTGCTTTGAAAAACGGGAGTATATACATTGGCCTGAGCGAGACGCAGAAGTTGCAATCCACGAGGTATTATATTTCCTAGAGCACCTTCGTTCAAGACTTTACTAGTGAGATCCAAACGTGTCCACAGAACTTCATCTTGGGATATTCTGTACCATCTTTTGCAAACGGACATTGAACGCACCTAAAAAATTCACAAATAAAAAAATCTGTACCTGACTTTCACTTTATTTAATGTATGATTTTATCGAACAAATAGTCATGCTAAAACAATTACCAGAGTCTTCATGTCGAGCCATTTAAAGATCATTAAGATCATCTCATCAGAAAGTTTTGCAAAATGATTTTCGCCCACAGCTGCTCTGCGTCTTCTCTTAAGTATAAAAAAGTCATCCAAATTCATATCGTCATCTTTCAAACTTTGATTCTGACTTGTGTCTTGATCTTTCGAGCTGGAAGACGATTCAGATTCATCGTTAATGTAAACATCCCTGAAAATAAAGCTCATTAATGTTATTTTGATGTTATTTCACTTGAACTAAATTGAGAATTTATTTGAACAGATAACAGTGAATGAGAAAAGTTTTTACAAAATGAGCACAATGTTTACCTATTATTATTTACAATTTCGAAGCTTGAGCCACGAGAGACATCATCTTTGGTAAAATTCTTCTCCTTTGCCAAAGTTTGTCTCAGTTCTTCAGCATGGCGCAAAGACAAAACTGGCTCTTGCGTAAGTTCGTCGTTGGGACAGTCGTACTTCTCCTCTTCGTCCAACATGCTGACTCCCATTTCCTCCATGATTTCCGATTCGACAAGACTCGTGTCTGCTGAGTATGCCCATCCACCAGTTTTCGGTGAATTCTCCATGTTGTTGTTGCAACCATTGTCCGTTCTTAATTTTTTACTAAAAACATCCACCGATTAAATATCTAAGCACGAAAGAAACTTGCCAATTTTTGTACCGCAGGCAAACATCCAAAAACATTTAACACCTGTGCAAATGTTTGTTCAACAATCCAACTGATCCAAAAATTAAATAACATTTGCAACTGAAGATTGCAAGAAAAACAAAACTTACCTGAACATGAAATTAAAAATTTTCGTTTCAACAAAATGTTTCTTTTCAACTGTAGTTGTAACATTTTTTTTATATTTAATTAATTTAATGAATGAGAAACAGATAGTTAATGTAAACAAACAAATTGTAAACATTCAACTTTGATTTTAAGACAATTGTTAACGAGAAATTAAGTCCTATTCAAAAGAATTAAGATTTCAAACGATAAGGATCAACCTTGTGTTAAGATATTTTTGTTACAAGGTAATTTGTCAAATTGACATATTTTTACGACCAACCAGATGCCCGAAAATATTTTGAAGCAATGTGCAATTCACAGCCAACAAGCAAAAGCTACACAAAACTACCAGAAATTTTGTAGAAGCAAAAGCTACAAGTTCACAGATTAATTCAAGCCTCTTCTATTAATATAATTTCACCCACGCAAAGCTGATTTTGGATGGTCCAGACATCGTCGAAGAATTTCATACGATTTCCAGCGTCACACAAAATAGAGGGAAAATTAGGGGGAAAAAATTGTGTTGATACGCCTACGAAATAGCGCGGAAATACATAACCTTAATTATGGCCTTGCTTTTATAACCTAGAAGCGATTGACGAAAAAAGCTTGCTGAATGACTTACTAGTGCAGGAGTGATAAGTCGTCAGGTTCGTCCGGGTCCTCGGGCGCGCGATGGTGTTTGGAAACCCTTTTTCTTGAGTCGACGTTCATCGCTTACACAGCCAACTGGTGACACTCGAGCTGGTAACTACGTTTGAATGGTTTAAAGCCGCTTCGATTTAGCGCGAAAACGTGAATGACGCGCTCGGACACGTTCCAAAAACTCGGTACCCGTGGCGCCCTCACTCTTACGTCACACTTACGTTTGAGTGCGCGGGAAATTTGAAATCACATGGTCAAAATGATTTTCAATTGTTTTGTTATTATTCACGTATGATTTCAATTTGTTTTTATTTATAGTCAATTTATTGATTGTTTTTCAACAATTTCTTATGTACTAATTATGTTAGGATGTTATGTTTGTTGTCATAAAGTTGAATCGAATACCAAGCTAACCTAAAATTGTTTTTATATTTAAAAAATTTTTGTTTAAATAAATGCCTGGAAAAGAATTGAAAATATTTCCAAAAATTTATGCAAGTATAACAATCATTTCAATTGAAACATCTTAAATTATTTGATTTTTGTTATTGATTTTAGATCCAAAAACCAAAACCAGTGAAAATAATATTCTCATTTTATTATAAAAATTATATTTTTTTATTTTCATAAAAGAAAACAATGCATCATGTTGGTATACAAAATATATAAACAACAAAATTTACAATTAACCGATTGATATTTTTAATAACCACCTAAAAAACATCTCCAAAACCGTATCGCATCATTAGTGACGGTCAATGTTTTCATTTTTTATGACCCCAGTTCGAAATTTGACATCTGCGCACATTATGGCGCAATCAGCTGATGGTCGGCGTCCAAAACAAAAGTCAGTCTGTCAACAATTTGTAGTTGCAGTCTTCATGAAGTTGCGTCAGCCTGTCATCATCAGAAACGAAACTGTTTCACCTCATCCCCAAAACATCATTCCAACATCAGCTGAAAAAAGCCCACCAACGAGGGGTCAAATTTGTCAACCAACCCGTTTACAACAACAAATTCTAATCTGGAAATGAAATAACAAAAAAGGTAGGACGCTAAGAGAAAGGATTTCGGCGAGATTGTGACATGCCAAATGGTACGGCCCTGGTGAGGGATCCCCACAACTGTGGCCGCACGCAGCCAAGTTCAGTCGATAGAACCGCTAGTGGGAGAGAAGACTTGATACAGAGGAGGTAGCATCGTTGGCTGGCGCGTGTGTTGGGACTTGGCTATTTCTAGGCCGTACAATTTCACAGCAGCGACGGCGTCTCACAAATGAAGGTAACACGATCACTCTCCGTCTCTCCTTTCGTTTCTGTCACTCTCACTTGTCCCTACTCCCCTGTGCGCGACCATTTTCTCGCCCGACCATTTTACTCTCGTCTCTTCTCCGGCGCTCCGCTTGTTGTCCCTCGTTTTCAGCCTGTTACGCGGCCCTTGTCGTCTCAGCTCGTTCACAAAGTACCGTTCTGTTGGTCGCGTCTCGTCACGCGCAAAAATTATCGACCATTGCATCCCGAGGAACGATTTTGTCTAGTGGTGGGGGCGAAACAGGATGCGAACGCTCGGATGCTCCTTCGCTGTGAAACGAAACTCAACGTCTGCTTTTTTAATATTGTCCCAACAAAACAGTGCGCACGAAACGTCCGACAGCAACCAAGAGCCTTCACCTCCAGTCTGATCTCATACTGGTACAACAAGTTTACATCATTTACACCGTTCTCGTATCATTTTTACAAGTCACTTTGGTCCCTATCAGTCTCTCAATTCTGACCCGGCTAACAATTGTTGATGTTTTGCTTGTAGTGGTAACAATTGTAATTGAGGTTATGTTTCAATGCTCACTCGAGCGTCACAAGTGCAATTTAAAGGGCTTTTTTTCAAACTAGAATAACATCCAATAAAAACACTAGCCTAAATAATTTCTGTTACATTCTCTCTATTGTTTATTTAGTTTCAATAATTTTGATACATTTTTTTTTAATTCAAAAAATTGATTTTCAAATTTAAAACATTGATCAATTTTGATTTAAAATATATTGAAATGTATATATTGCATATATATTACATACATTGTAAATTTATATTTGAAAGTTTATTGAAATAATACTTATTGTTGAAAATGTTATGTTGTTATTTTTGTTGAAAGAACTGAATTGATGGTTGTAATGTTTGCTTGTGTACTAGATAATGACGGACGACGAGGGCAGCATGGACTCGATGGACACTGATGAAGATATCTTCAGTGGACGTAATCGTCGTAGTGGTAGTTCAAGCGTTAGACGCATGAAGAATCTGCGGACTCTGCGATCGCATTCCGGTTCTGCCCAGCACATTGATCGTAACAATCAGTCAAGCGTTCGTCGTAGCACTCGCAATCGAATGCAGACTTACGACAACCTCAACACTAGTTGGCTCCTAGGTATGAAACTCAGCTTTCATTTACAAAACATGGGTCCCACCCGAAAAAAGAAAAACAAAAACAAAACCACCACTCCACTTCATATTTTCCTTCGTTGTGTTTTTCTTTTTTCTCTCTTTCGTATTTATTTTTTTTTCTTTTCCTTTTTTGACAACCTTTTATTTATAAACATGCATTAATTTTTTTCACCTTGTAAACGGTAACGAGAGAATAATGGCAATGCTTCTTTTAGGGACACAAACTTTGAAAGGATACCCGATGTTTAATCATCAGCACGGATCCTCTTCGGACAAGGAGCTGGCGGATGAGGTGGCAGATAGGAAGAGAGAGTTCAAGGATCGCATGCCACTGCGATCCCGCGAGAACCATCCGTTGACGAGAAATTCGCAGAGACATATGAGGGAGAGGGTTGAGCATGATCGACCTGTGCGAGAGGTTCGTGACCTCAACAGGTCCGAACGAGAGATTAGGCAGCTCAGAGACCGCGACAGTCTCAGACTCAAGGAAACTCGAAGCAAGACTGAACCTAAAATTGACGAGAAGGAACCAAGGTAAGGGCAGTCTCTTATTTGTTGACATAATAAATGAATTGTACATTGCAAAAAAAAGTTGACTTTCAAAACATGTGTGCTAGGAGTTTCAAGTCAAAGCTGGAAATTGAGTTTTTACTTTATATTTCGAGTGTGCGCTGCAATGTTGAAGTACAATTTTAAAAGCTTTTAAAATTTTGAACTCATTAATAAAATGAGGAAAAGTTTATATTGTTTTTTGTAGAATTTGTAGAGGTCATTATTTGCTGGTTGGTGGATGGGTTTGTAACAAGATTTTATTTTTTCAGCCAAATGAGAACGAGACAATCCGACAGCCCTTCCAGGTTACGGGAAGGTCCTGTTACAAGACTCTGTAATATCAGCCTATCAAGCATCGACAAAGAAGTCAAGCCTAAAGTCGAACCTATCGAGCCTGATGATAGTTCTCGGGAGAGTGCAAAACCAGTGACAGAAAATAATGATAACTCAGACAACGATAATGACAATGTAAGTCAGCAACAGAAAAAGAAACATTTTTCACAGCATCGAATCATAAGTATACTTCATCGTAGTGTATCGCATATTAAATACAATTTTTAAATTATTTTTAGGGGTATGAGGATATGTACAGTCGAGTTAAAAGAACAAGAAGATCGCAAAGACAACTATCGAGGAGTCAAAAAATTCAAGGTAAGAAAGCGTTTAGAATGATGAAATATAGTTGAATCGTGTGTTTTATTTGATGATAATAAATGAAATTTAGATGGAGATAGTGATATGAGTGAATCCTCGGATGAGCCAGGTCAGAGAAAGTACAGCCTACGACAGAAGAAACCAACGGTGGATCGATTCCAGGCAAACGTTGAGCCGGTACGCAGATCGATTCGTGCTCTGCGAAGTGTCTTGACAAATTCGATGAAACGAAAGCACCGAAGCAAGAGTACAAGCTCGAGTGATTCCAGTGACTCCGAGCCTCAGATTTACGATAAGAAAAAGAGCAAGAAGTCCAGGTTGGTAGCTGTAACTTATAGAGATTTGTTTTTGTGATTGTAAGAATTTGAAGCAAGAATGGATTTGTAATCAACTGATGACTTTGCAGAACCCCAGCTATACCACAGGGTGGCCCACCGAATCGACCTCCGAAAGCAGATATCAGTCCAGTTACTTTGGATATTAACACAAGATTTAGCGATGTCGGTGGACTGGAATCGCACATTCAGTGCCTCAAAGAGATGGTCGTTTTTCCAATGTTGTATTCGCATGTTTTCGATCAGTTCCATGTCACGCCACCTAAAGGTGTTTTGTTTCACGGACCGCCTGGTAAGTTCAATTAAAAAAATTATTAAAAAAAGATCGGACAGTAAAATTGAAATTCAGATCGCAAATTAAGAACTTTATGTGGTATACATTTTTTGTGATAGATAGTTTTTGGGGATTTCTCGTTTAGATATTCTGACGAATTACATAAAATAGTATGGTATAATTTAAATTGTATTTCTTGTTAGTTTGATAAACACTGAATAAATGGAAAATCTTTTTCGTTTCAGGTACTGGTAAAACACTGATAGCCCGAGCTTTGGCAAACGAATGCAGCCAGGGTACTCGGAAAGTAACGTTCTTTATGCGGAAAGGTGCTGACTGCTTATCAAAGTGGGTCGGTGAGTCTGAGCGCCAGCTGCGACTTCTTTTCGATCAAGCCCAGCAGATGAAGCCGGCGATAATTTTTTTCGACGAGATTGACGGATTTGCGCCAGTGCGTAGTACCAAGCAAGATCAGATTCACTCGAGCATCGTCTCAACGTTACTGGCATTGATGGATGGTCTTGATGATAGAGGAGATGTAAGACGCAGTAAAACAAGTAAAACTATTAGTTCAGAGAGAACAAGATTGTAAAACTTGTAATTATGATTTCAGGTGATTGTGATTGGTGCAACAAATCGAATAGATGCTATAGATCCTGCTTTACGTCGTCCAGGTCGATTTGATCGAGAGCTCTACTTCCCACTGCCTGCTGAAAAGGAACGACTTGAAATTTTAAAAATCCATGTAAGCAAATGGAAAAATCCGCCATCTGAAGAATTGTTACAGTTGATGGCTGAGCGCACGATTGGATATTGTGGATCTGATTTGAGGGCACTGTGTACAGAGGCAGTGATTCAGGGTTTGCGAAGGACTTATCCACAGATTTATATGACTTCTAAAAGACTGCTTCTCGACCCGGAACGTGTTGAGGTATTCATTTTTTCATGTACAAAATTTAGTTTTACTTTAAGTACTTATTTTTACGAATACAGGTGTAACTTATTGATTTTATTTTAGGTGAAACGTCAAGACTTTGATCAGGCAAGTTCTCTTTTGGTACCATCGTCGCAGCGAGTGGCTCCGTTTGCTGGTAAACGTTTGCAATCGTATACAGTGCCTCTTTTGGGCCCTGCCTTGGAAGACTTGCTTGATGTTATTAAAGGGATCTTTCCTCAGGGAGTTAATCACTCCTTAGCAAAGTATGTCCTTTTTATAAAAGACTTATGTCAACTTGCACTTTAATCAAACTAATATTTTTATTGATTGATATATTTTCTGCAGGGTTAAAACAGTTCAAGGTATTCATAGGCCACGATTATTGATTACTGGTGGTCACGTTGCTCGGGGCCAAGGATCGAGCTTGGCTCAAGCACTGATTTATCATATGGAACATTTGCCAGTTCATACACTTGATGTCAGCACGTTGTTCTCTGAGAGTGCAAGATCTCCTGAAGAGACATGTGTCCAGGTAAATAAATCTAATCTCCTTAACATAAATGTTACTAAAATTTAAAATTCGTTATCTATATTTCTTGCTCTAACAAAAATGATCAATCTGCAGGTGTTTAACGAAGCTTCAAGGTGTATGCCGTCGATTATTTATATACGTTCGATTGATCAGTGGTGGCCACTGGTTCCCGAGACTGTGAAAGCTGTTTTTCTGTTTCGTTTGGCAGCGATCGATGCCCCCACTCCGATCTTGATCCTGACAACAAGCGAATCTAGGTACGACGACTTGCCGGATCAGATCAAGAACCTCTTCAGTGAATTTCGAAGCGAGGTGTATAACATAAGGAAACCAAGTGAAGAACAACGCATGGAATTTTTCAAGCCAATCTTCCTGACACAAAGTCTGAAAGCGCCGGTGGTAAAGAAAGAGAAGCACGAAGTGCTCGAGGAACTGCCATTGGCGCCTGATCCAGTGCCTAAAAAACTTACTGATAAAGAGAAAAAGATTCTCAAAGAGAAGGAGGATATATCTCTCAGAGAACTGCGCATCTTTCTCAGAGAGATTTGTGCCAAACTTGCCCGCAACAGACAGTAAGTGCATCTCTTTATTTGTAGTTAGTTTTTCTTTTAAACGAGATGAGATTTTTATGTTTTTGGTTGTTTTAGATTTTTCATGTTCACAAAGCCCGTAGACATAGAAGAAGTTCCTGATTACAATACAATTATCAAACAGCCGATGGACTTGGAAACGATGATGACAAAGATCGATATGCACTGTTACATGTGCGCGCGAGAATTCCTTGACGACATTGATCTTATCTGTCGAAATGCTCTCGAGTACAACCCGGACAGGTAAAGACATTGGCAGACCACGATTATCTAATCGATCCATATTTTTCTCAAAATAATCGCGCAATAATCAGGCTCATGTCCATCACATTCAATACGATCTTAAATCATTTTTAATCACAATTGATATCTATCCTATAGGCCTTGTCCTGGAATTCCAAAGAGGTAGTTGTTGCAATTACAAACATTGTCGTTGTTGGCTCGTGCAAATTGGTGGTTTTCAAGGATAAATCTGAACATTAGCTTTTCAAAATTGATACTGATTTTGAGAAAAATATGAGTGTCCGATGGACATCCGATTTATCCGTTCTTCATGCTATCTTACAATTTTTTATAACTAAAAACTCATACTACGACATAAAAAAAAGAAAAGAACGATCTACAACAAAGCGAAGAAAAAGCGTTTGATGGTTGCTCATTTAGATTTTCATCTTTTTTTTTATTAGAAATCCTCTGAAGACCACTGAAATAAATAAATAAGCTGCTTTTGTGATACAAAGAAACCATTTTTCGTTTTCCATCTCGATTGTCAATAATGACTCGTTTATCCCCGCAGAGATCCAGCCGATAAACTGATCCGTCACAGAGCCTGTTCCCTTCGCGACAACGCGTACGCATTGATCAAAGCAGAACTCGATTCGGATTTCGAAGACCGTTGTCGCGAGATATCTGCTAACCGAAAATGCGAACCAGGACAGTCAACTTTGCAAAAATCGCCAGCGAATTTGGTGCTCGACGGAGAGGATGAACAACACAACACAACCACTGCCACTGGTACAGAAGT
This sequence comes from Trissolcus basalis, assembly GCA_025266255.1. Taxonomy (NCBI): domain Eukaryota; kingdom Metazoa; phylum Arthropoda; class Insecta; order Hymenoptera; family Scelionidae; genus Trissolcus; species Trissolcus basalis. Next base: position 3,097 of record JAAMPD010001885.1, on the reverse strand, counting down.
TTGCGAAACCCAGAGCACCGACCTCGAGAAACAGACGAGTTTCGAGAAAAAAGAGTCACACAACAGTTCAAACAGTCTGGCCATGAACGGCCGGCGCTCGAATAGCGGAAAACGTAAGCGCGGTCAAATGTGGGCCCGTGGATTCGTCAAACGAAATTTGAAGAAAAAGAAAATCGCCTTCGAGGATGAAGTCAATTCTAAGAACAACATGCAAGCCATAGATTTGCAAAAGTTCGAGGACTTTGAGAACAGTGTGATGAACGGGCACACGCCCGCTTACGACAATTCCGACTCTGAAAATGATTGCAATGAAGAAGAGAAGGAGCAAATGAAGAAGGACGATGTCAGAGTGAAGGAGGAAGAGATTCAGTCGGAGCAGCAGAAGACGTTGGAAGAAGACGCTCAGAATGAACAAACGACAGAGAAAGAGAAGAACGAAGCAAGCAGGTCTCGCAGGGGTAGTCTCGATGAATTGTCTTTTGCAATCCAAGATGATTGCGGTCAGGAGAGCACGGACGAGGTGATTGTTGACAGAGAAGAACTGGAAAAAGCGCTTAAAGTAACTGTGGAAACAACCCAAGACTTCTCCATTGCTGAACTGTGTGACGTTTATGTTCAACTCAGTAGGTGTGTCGGTGGATATGCGCAAACTTGTGATAGAACTTCATTGCCAAAGGTAATTGATTTGTTTGAATTATGCGTGATGAAATAATTACCCAGTTGTAAACTTGAAAATTGTTGTATCTGACTGATCATGTTGTTTGTTTCCAGGATTTGCTCAAAGAACTTGAATTCCGAACTTCGCGAAGAATTGAATCAGCAGTGGATGAAAGTGAAGCTGCGGACTTGATGACGCACATGTCTTCTTGATTGCCTTTCTTGCATTAATTCAAGCGGATGCAAATTTCAACCAACGAATTGTACGCTCGCCATTTGTACACTTTCGATGTTCACGTTCGCAACGACTTACAAATCATATCGCCCGAACAATATTTGCGCTCACGCTAATCCGTATCTGAATTGTTACTTAACAATCAACCGCCTAAACCCTAATTATTGAAACCGAAACAAGCGCATTGATCGATTTGTAATTGCAACAGAGATCAAACCAGTATTTAACGTCGAATATTTTTATATTTTGTTCGTGTATGTACTTAAATTATTTTATTTAATGTTTTCTCATAACAAAAAAGCAATGCAGCAATCATGTCAAACCTGTTCTTTTTTATTCATCAATGATTAATAATTCAATAGCGTATCGTTTTCTTCAAAAAGTATACATTCCAAAGTGCTCTGGCGAGCGGATTCTATTATTGTTACTACTGTTGTTTGTTGTTAAACTGTTTTTGATTGAAGGAAACGTTACGTTGCACCAACGGACTTCCGGTACTGATTTAGCGACGGCTTTCGTTGAACGGAGAATAAACGTACATCTCGCAAACTGTAATGAATTTATAATAATAATAATCAATGAACAATCTTTGTGTGTCCATTTGTTTGACTTCGACGCTGACCAAAGTTTTGTACAATGTGTGCGCGAATGTGAATGTACGAGTGAATCCTGTAGCGTGCCATAGGTTTAATGATGAGATTGAATTAATTACACGACATACCTCGTTAATACAATAAATAATTGAAAGAAAAACAAGCAAACAAACAAATAATTGCGAACGTATGATCTAGTAATAGATTCCATAGGTTGTGATTGGAAAGTGAGCTGCGTTGGTTATTGCATCACGATGACTGCTCTTTAAAGACAGTTTTAAATTTTGCCTGTCAACTTTACTCGTATTTTTACTACAAAAACGCAACCACGAAACGAATTCCGACGCATTGAATTGCAATCATTTATTTTAAAGACGCATCATCCGCAATCAGCAATAACTAACAGACGCATCGCAGATACAATATTTTTCTAATGTCCAGCACTTGATTACGGGCATTTGTCGCGCGCGACTTGAATCGTACACGTTTAAAACTTTTAAATTGTTAATTAATCAAAGCGTAATTACTTGTAAATAGAGTAAACATTAATCCTTGTTCAATTTGCATTTGAATGTTTGTATGCCGATCGACGAATTTACTGTTCTACAAATAGTACAACTGATGAATTACGATGATTATTACTGATTGCCACTACTGCCACATGCATTTTTGCGCGCAAAAAAATAAACACTTTCAATTCTATGTAACAGATTGCGCCCGTCCGTTCTGCCCTCACATCACATCTGTCTAATCAACTTTTTTTAATTGTATTTTTATCCGCGCAGGGAGTATGAAAAATGAAAGCTAACACTGCCTTATTTATTTAAACTTTAAGCTAAACGAAACATAAATGTTCGTGACTTGTGGACACAAGTGGGAAATATAATTTTTTAAATGTCGATCGTCTCTCTTTTGTTTTCGCTCTGACCCTTCGATGTAAAACTGTCATCAAACTTCGCGTTGATATTTTCAAATATGCCTCGCCGTAAATTCCAGTAACGAGTCTATTTATCTTTAACTGTCAACCTCTTTCTCAGTTGCATTCAATCAATAAGTGGTTGTGAAAAAAAAACTACTTTAAAAAAAAATAATAATAATGAACACCTACAAAAAGGACTTCTCGTGCGTCGGCGGGCTGCAGAAGCAGATCAAGATCATCAAGGAGGTTGTTCTGTTTCCCCTGATGTACGGCGAGGTTTACTCCAAGTTTAATCTCAAACCACCAAGGGGAATTTTGTTTTACGGGCCGCCAGGTGTGACTTCAAATTCAAATTCATCATTTGACATTTTTATTGTTGACTTGTCGATTTTTTTTTCTTTAAGGTACTGGTAAAACCTTGGTGGCAGGTGCGCTTGCAAACGAGTGCAGCAATGCACAAAGAAAGGTGTCCTTCATCTCTCGAAATGGATCCGACTGTCTCAGCAAGTGGATCGGTGAAAGCGAAAGAATTTGCAAGAAGTTTTCAACTCGGTAGGGCTTAATTATCATCATTATTTTGCAAACTTTATTTTCCATCTTACTGAATCATCAGACATGTGAAAATAAAATTTTTGTAGGCACGACAAAGGAAACCGTGTATCATATTTTCGATGAAGTTGATGGTCTGGCACC
>JAAMPD010001884.1:0-19324 GCA_025266255.1 Trissolcus basalis | reverse complement strand
GTCGGTTTACAACAAGCACCGACCTGCTGTCAGAAAGTTTATCCACCGGCCGTACGCCGTCGACAAAACCGACTCTCTTTGGGAGAGCAATTCAATCCAGATGACGTCTCTAAAAACGTACAACGACGGTTACACGTTTTTGCTACTGGTCGTGGACGTTTTCAGCAAGTTTGTCTGGATACGCCCCATGAAAAGCCCAGTCGGTCGACGAGGCGTTTCGAGATGTTTTGAAACAGAGCAAACCTCGGCGACCTGTCGCCGGTTTGTCGGCGGTCCTGCAGACAGACCGCGGCAAAGGATATATGAACTCGCACTTTCAAACGTTTCTGCAAAAAAATGGTATAAAATTCCGTGTCGCGAGAAACCCTTCTGTAAAAGCTGCCGTTGCCGAGAGAGCGATACGCACCATCCGCGATCGCATTCAGCGGTACTTGACGCACACGCGCGACAGGAGATACATCGATGTGCTTCCAAAACTGGTCGATTCGTACAACTGTTCGTACCACACGACCAGTCGCACAGCCTCCGCGAGCGTGACGATCGACAACGCTTCAAAAGTGAGGAAAATTTTGAATGAAAAAAAATAAGCGCGTAGCTTGTAAGCAACCTCAATACAGCTTACGCGATCTCGTTCGCACCAGAACCGAAAAACTAGCCTTCCAGAAAGGTTATTACTCAAAGTGGTCTGAAGAGGTGGTTTATGTGTCGAAGATTCTGACAGGCCGACGACCAATCGTGTACGAAATATCCAATCTGAACGACGAAACGGTCGACGGTATATTTTATGAGCAAGAGCTGAGCAGTGTCGGACTCAGGAAACCCGAGCGAGCACTCGGCGTGAACAAAATTTTGGACTCGTGAGGACGCGGTCGCAGCAAAAGACTCCTGGTGAACTGGAAAAACTTGCCCGACGATCTTGTCTCCTGGATACCTGAACGATAAAGTTTGATTTTTACATGACGCTCCCGAGCAACGCTAGTATGGATTTTTATCCTAAAAACGGTGCTTCGCATTTTATAACGCGACTTCTGCACGAGTGGCGCGTCGTCGGTGAATGGGTCATAGGTTTGAGCGAGATACAGTTTCCGCAAACATTTTCGCACATACCGAAAGAGGGTTCGAAAAATTACGTCGGAATGTGGACATTCAAGGGCGTCAAGAGCACCACCATAGAGAGCAGAAAACACACAGATTTCGAACGAGTTTGCGCGTCCATATAGTCGGGCGTGTACGAAGACCTGGCTCGTCGCCCGTTGCAGGACACCTCCGTTTCGAACGCGACAACGGCGGTCACGTGAACGTGACGCAAGTGTGTGGATGCGTGGATACGGAACACCGATTCACACTGTCACCCATTTTGTGCGATATTCTGGGTTTCGAGAGGCGCGAAGATAACTTTTTACTGGGCAGCGACAAAACTTTGCGATCGGACCGGCCGGCGGTTCTGTCGCACGGTTTGCCTTCGATTATGTTGGCTTACACGGACCTTTGCGAATCGCACGTGACAAGCGATGTACAGACACCGTCTACGGTAGTACGCGTTTGAGGTCATTTTCGAGTATGAAATACATCCCTCTATTGAAAACGAATTTCGACACGATCGAAGTTATTATAAGGGATGAATTCGGAAAAACAATTTTATTTGATCGCGGAACGTTGACCGTGACACTACATTTCAAACGTGTGGACTGATGGACTATTACACCGATCAACACGGCTATGGCCTTATGGCCGCAGAGTCTTACCCCTGTTGCAATCAGGGGCGAAATTGGCTGGTCGCGAAGCCGCTAAAGCAGGACTCAGAGTTTTGTCGGATATGGCGACCTTGCGTCGCTCCCCCAAAGAGTCTATTAAAACTCGGTTGCGAGAATCTACAGCCAATCTAAAACAAGCAGCGGACGAGAAAATAGACAGTGTCATGACCGGTTCGAGGTATAAAAAACGGAAAGTCTCCCGCGTGGCTCATTCGCGCGTTACCCGGTTGAAGCGAAAGACCGCTGGACGACGATCCACGAAAAAACCCGTACCACGCAAAAAGAAAAGTAAGGTTAGAAAGACCTTGAAAACGGCGTGCGAAGAGGACGAAGCGGTCGTTCAGAGACATTTTTGGCTAATGGCGTTCCTACACGCTCATTCATGCGCGTGCATAAGTCCGAGCTTGACCTGTTCACGCTGCTGCCTACTCAGACGGCGATCGAGAGCGGTTCATGGGTTCATTACAAACCCATAAGCTCCCTCACCGATGACGCCCCCCTGGAGTTTGTCGTCGAAGGCAATTCCGATTTTTACATCGACATGGCGCATACCATGTTGTCCCTACGTGTAAAAATGGTACCTCGGAACGAGGACGTACCCATCGACGCCGGCGCCGGTCCCGTGAACAACTTGCTGCACTCGCTCTTCAACCAAGTGGACGTGTACTTGAACCAAAAACTCGTCTCGCCACCGAACAACGCCTACGCTTATCGGTCGTACATCGAGACGTTACTCAATTACGGGTGTGATGCGAAAAAGTCACACCTACAGACGGTTCTGTGGAATGTCGACACGGCTGGAAAAATGGACGCTGGTGGCAACGACAACGCAGGGCTGAAAGCGCGCAGAGCCCTTTTCGAAGGCGGGAAAACGGTCGACCTGTTGGGCCATATCCACTGCGATCTGATGAACCAAGAAAATTTTGATCAACGGTGTTGAGATGCGGCTACGGCTGAACCGATCTCGCGATACGTTCTGCCTGATCGATGCGGCCAACACGTCATCGTTGCGGATAGTCGAAGCTTCTCTGATTGTGCGAAAAGTAAAACTCAGCCCTAGCGTGTTACTGTCGCACGCTCGGAGCCTCGCAACAGCCACGGCAAAGTACCCGCTGACGAGAGTCGATGTAAAAGCAATCGCAATACACAGCGGTGTGCACGGCGAAACGCTCGACAACGTGATTCTCGGACAGATCCCGAAAAGGATCGTTCTAGGGTTCGTCGACAATCAAGCTTTCAACGGTAGCATCGACCTCAACCCGTTCAATTTCAAGAACCACGGTATAAACTACCTGGCCCTGTACGTCGACGGCGTACAGGTTCCGTCAAAGGCGCTACAGCCTGATTTCACGAACAAATTGTTTGTCGACGCCTATCACACGCTGTTCTCGGGTACGGGAATACACTTTTCCGACACCGGGAACTGCATCAGCAGGTCGGACTACCCCGACGGGTTCTGTCTCATGGCGTTCGATCTGACGCCTGACCTGTCGGCAAACTGTGACACGCACTGGAACCTCGTGAAACACGGCAGCGTGAGAATAGAGGTGCGTTTTGCAGCTCCTCTGGCGAAGACGATCAACTGCATAATTTACGCGGAATACGACAACGTTCTCGAGATCGATGCGAGCCGTCAGGTGATCGCCGATTTTGGCGGTTGAAAGAGAGAGTATAAAAACATTGTCGCACGATCGAAAACTTTATTCGACGGTATGTTTTGATGGATACGCTCGAGATACGAACGGCGTTGCAAGACATACCAAACTCGGGTGTTTTCGCCGCAGACGAGATACCTATTTACTGGCCGCGACCCGTAGCATACGTTTTCAACTGTGACCGCAGGAGTCAGCCAGGTAGCCACTGGGTAGCCGTTTTTGTCGATACCGAGGGTCATGGGACGTTTTTCGACAGCTATGGATTACCGCCGATCGTCCGCGAACACCGACGCGGAATCAGGGAAAATTGCGCCTTCTACGAGTGGAACACCAGACAGTTTCAGAGCGAGACATCCGCTACTTGCGGCCATTACTGTGTTGTTTTTTTACATCATATGTCTCGCACTTACGATTTTGTTTCATTTTGCAACATCTTCGAAACTAGTCATGCTGCCAACGACGAAATTGTTAAATGCTACTATAAACGAATTAGAAACAACGATGTAAGACACAACACGTGTCATGTTTCTATGCAAAAGTGCCGCGCAAGGCACGCGCTGTAATCCAATGCTCAATAAACAACGACTAACACATTAGACAAATTCGTATAATTTTTTGCAAACCCATCAAATTCCGATCCTTGTCTCCATGCACGCTGTACCGGACCGTCAGAACTGTCTTGACAGCGGTAGCAAGACCTCCTTAGTATTAAAATTATAATTTTTCATTTACGAGTTCTTGTGAATAATTAGTTCAGTAAAAATGTTTTAACGGCGTAAATTAAACATCGAAAACGGTAACAATCCGAAAGATTTACCAGCTTTGTCATTGTATGCGCAATATTTTCACGAACGGGACGTCGAAGTTTGTCGCCAAACTCGCAGCGCCCATGAGCAACGTCTTCACCTCGTTCCCGGATTGTCCGCAAGTCAGGAGCGGTGCAATGTGAAAAATTGTATGGGTGTTGTGAAAAATTTTTTATATATGTTATGCGAAGGTCACGATGTAGTTCGACGCGAACACTTGGCCGGTTATCATTTATTAGACTGGTATTTCCCGATTCATGCGAACCAATCCCTGATCGCATTCAGAGAGTTGCAGCTGCGTCAGCTGTACCTTCAAAAATATACTACCATCAAGCCTGACCGAGGTCACGAGGTCTGGGTCTTACGCGTTGTCAGCGGTATCGTGTGGAACGATGTTCGGAAGCGCGGCGAGTTACATTGCGACAGATTAGTTCACCGAGCGCTATCGAGAAATTTTTATCAAGGTGGTGAAGATAGATTTCAACGCTGCGCCCTCGAGATGGCCCGTGTGTGCGGCTGCAAGCGCTGCCGAGAGCGCTTTTTCACAGAAGAAGACTTTTGTAAGTATTTTAAATGTTTTTATTCGTTAAAATTTTGAATAAACTTTCGACTGATTTGGAAATCTCATTTTATTTTTTATTTCTAGTACCATTGCCTAGATCTCGCGAATATCTGTTTTTTTTTCATTTTTGTTAAAATTTTGACTAAACTTTCGACTATAATGGAATTCTCATTTTTAACACCATTGTCAGGTCTCCAATATTTGTTTTTATTTGTTAAAATTTTGATACAACTTCCGACTAGATTATAATTCTTATTTTAAGTACCGCTGCCAAGTCTCGAAAGCGTTGAGCGAATCCTGCAAGAAGATGCTGCTTATTGGGTTCGTTATCGGGAATCCATGCCCTATCTTCCAGGTATGTTTTTACATTTCTTTATTTCATTGAAACGTTCAATCGGCAATATTTTTCTATCAATAACGAATTGTTTGTTTTTATTCATGTTTTCAGTTTTAAAACTGGATTGATTCAATTTGAAATTCGTGTTTCATATCTTATTATATTTGTTTACTCATCGAAATTTTATTAATAATAATTTCTGTCAATTCAAAAATATTTAAAGTTTAGATACAACATCACCTAGATGGTAACTTTTGTAAATTTCGTTTAAAAGTACTTCATTCAAATTCATTCAAAATGTATATATTATACTTCAACGCATTTATTAACCAAAAATTTGTTGTTAATTTTAATATCGATGTTTTTGATTTATCTATAATTTTACAGCTGAGACCATTGAAGAATACACCGTGCCGCCCGTGAGCGTTGAACAGGACGCCGTGTCGCTCATAAACACGCCTGAAAATTCGTCTCCGCGGTCTTCTTGGGATGCTGACTCGTCAACGGTTACCAGTGAAAGTGAAAATGACGAATACTTCGAGCGGTCGTCATCGGACAGTGGTGTTGTCTCTAACGATAACACCAGTGGAGAAGAAGAATCGGGCTATTTTACGGCTACGGACTGAAATACGATCGTCTCTTATTTTTCAATTTCAAAACTTTTGTTTTTAATTTTTATCCAAAAACATTATAATGATTTCACTTTAAATAAAATATAATTGCGTACCTATCCGTTTTTTATTTTGAGGTATTTTCGTTTCGGGGCATTACCGTTAGTTCGTTGGGGGCTGCATCATCAGCAGCGTCATGTAAACGGACCTATCTCTAACGTTATCGGTACCAACCGCACAGACTGACGTCACTCGGTAACGTTCGGCCGATCCTGAAACGCGTCACTCGGTCAGCGGCAAAGTGACCTATAAGACGTCCAACAGCGTGACACGCGACCCTTACAGCCCGAACGTTTTCCGTCAAAGCGGTATTATTGCCTGTTTTGTGAGGATTTGTGAGTGTGTGTGTGTGTGAATTTTTAATCAACGTTTGAACATTTTTCGTTTAAAAATGGGTAAAATGACCGCGTTTGACACTCGTTATTTCTATAGCCGCCCTTGCACTGCCGAACGCATGTTCGCCGCTGTGCAGACGGCTTTGCGCGATGCGGGTGTTGTGCCGCCCGTGAAAGACATCTCCGAGGAGGTTGTGAAAACTGTGCGCAGTGCCTACACAGCACCCCGGGGGGAAATGGGTGCGCATGTGACCTTGAGGCGGACCTCCGTCGACAACTTCCTCGCGCCCTTCGTTGGGAAGGAAGTCACGAGCGTCCAGCCGTGGCGCGTGAGCGCCTCATGGACGTTCCTGTACTTTTTGGAAAAACGGTAAGTCGCTAAATAGTTATCAAAATTTTCATTCGGATTTTTCTTTTTATTCTTTGTCACGCAGTTGCTATGCACGTAAATGCTCGAATAGTAATTGTCATCCGACACTCTAATATAATATGTCGCTTTATCGGTCTCGGTTCCACGAATCTGCGCGCTCTTGAGATGTGTTTATGTTTCGACCACCAACTCAAGAGTATTCTGTTGACACCGTCGCATTCCTTCCGCTAAATTTTCAAAATTAAATTTTATTTATTTAATTTATATTTTATTTAAAATTTACATTTTTAATTGCTGTATTTCAATTGATATTTTTGATAATTATTATGTATATTTGTTAAAAATGAGATAAAAGGTTTATTTAATATTATTGTAATTATATTTCCAATATAATTATTAAAAATATTTAAAATATAAAAAACAATATTCGCGATACAGTAATAATGTAAATTTATAAAAATATTCAAATTAATTTTTTATACCTTTTCTACAAACTTTCTCTTGGAAATTTTTTATCATATTTTTTATTTTCAGGGTTTGCCGGAAAGATAAGGCCTCAGAAAGGCTCTGGGCCCGAATCAAAAATGGGGAAAACTTGCGTTTATCGGAGGTAAAACGTTTCGTCAGCGCTGTGATCCTTAAGGGTTTTTCAAAATTGAACGATCTCCAAGCGAGATCGTTGCGACAGACCTTGGGGACCAAAGCTTGCTTGGGCGAGTCAAAATTTATTGCCTCGCACAGGAGAAAAAATTTCTTCGCTCGGCGGACTCCGGCGGAGGAACAATCGATGAGGCAGTATTTCAAAAAATTGGCGTAAGTCGTATAAAAATAAATGCAATAATTGTGCGTGTCAATTTATCGAACAGACAGTTAATTTAATTTTTTACAGATTTCCTGGTCTCAAAAAAGCTCGCCGTCAGGCGATCTCCTCCTCGGATGACGAACCTGCAAGCGTTGCCGATTGCAGACCAGTTCCGGAGGCCGAAGGAGAAGCAACCGATAGTGATGCCACTACGGTTGTTTATCCGAACGCACGCACGGCCTTGCTTGAACTGGAGGCGGCGCAAGCGGCTGGTGCGGCTGCACAAATCAAGGAGGAGGTGGAGGCAACGTCTCCAGACGCGGAAACGCTTCGCAACGACGAGCCGGTCGCGTTTCAGGAGTCCAGGAACGACAAAAGCGTCCAGACAGACGCGACCGTAGATGACAGTCACGGTCTCAACGCTGACGGTTTGTTCCGTGGCGTGACACCGAGCGATGGCGCTCTGGTTGTCAGGACGTTCGGCAAGATGCCGAAGGAATCGCTTGTCCACTGTATCGACACACACTTGTAAGTAGACACTCATACAATCCCTATTTAAAATTAAATAATACAAAGATAACTAACCTCGATTTTTGTTTTCAGGTCGAGCAAACGATTCTCGTCTATCTGGTGGCGACCACTCAGTGGCGTTAACGGCGAATTCGGCCGCGAAGAAGTTGCGCGCGTTTGCGGCGGATGCCCTCTAGGAGAGGCTTTCGACGACACGGCACCGACCGATACGGCACCGGTCGAACAACCCGAGCCGATCAACCAGCAAGCGACGCAAAAGTCGGGTAAGCCGACCATTTCGCGGGTGGACATTCTGCGTCCTGCCCGAAATGATCGCGCTGAGGTTGCGGCAGGCCCGTCTGAGCCACGCGCAACCGTACAACCGTTTCGCCGTGGAGCAAACGTAGCGGTTCACGCACCTTGTAAGAGGTGCAAGACCGAGTACGCCTTCACGTGCGAGATTGCGTGGCCAGAGGACCTCGGCACGTCATCTTCCTCTTCGGACGACGACGCACAAAGGTAACAATATTTTTAATTATATATAAAAACACGTATTTAGCCAGTTATTAATTTTTTCTTGAAATTTCAGGAATGTCCAGCCGCGGACGAAAAAAAGCTCGTTCCAACCGCTGGACGTGGTCATAATCGACGGTGTGGAGGGACACCGTCCATGGCCTGCGAGACTTCTCGAGAAGGTCTCGCACAACCGTTGGCGCGCGGTCTTCCTCCACGACTCGACCGATACCGTCACGATGACGTTCGTCGTTGACCGAGTATCGGTCAAGAAATACAACCTCGCCTCGACCCACAAGTTGCTGCGCGATCTCGCTGCGATAGACGAGTCGGGCGAAGACTTACGACTCCTCACCGAGGCGCTAGCATCTTGCGATAGAATGATCCGACGCGAAGGCGGAGGTGGTAAGTATCCTTATTTTAATTTCACTAGATATTCCGATTTTCAATATTTTAATGAAATTTTTTTCCACTTCCAGCCGGACGCTTTGACACGCCTCAGACACGCGTTTAATTTTAAGCTGCGTGATCGTAAAATAGTTTTAAGTCTTTTATATTTGTAATACTCCGTCGAATTTTCATTTTATAGCCATAGTTTTAAATTTTCATTTGTTTTTAGCATTTTATAATATACTTTGAAAACAGCATATTTTCTCTTTTTTGATTTCCTGAAAAACTCTATTACTCTTTTTATTTAAAAATTTTCATCCAAACATTTTAGGAAATTCATTTTATTTTCTCCTATCCCACTTTTCCTAAATATATATAAAATTCATTTTTAATATTTAAAAAACACATTTTCTGAAATTCAAAATTTTATAACCATTTTATTTCCATGCTATTAATCACTTTTTTTGTAGGTATTTGTATTCGAATATTGTCTTACGACCGCACGTGACGAACGTAAGCAGATATTCGAACGCGCGCGTTACCGGGGGCGGCTCGCGCTATTGGCTCAGCCTGGCGCGCTGGTAAGGTTGGGTACGCTGACTACACTCAGCGTGTAAAGCAGCGTCATCGAAAATATGACAGTGGGTATGGGAGTGGGCGTTTACTCCCATACCTACCACTATACTACTCCTGCACAATATCAGTATCGTAAAATCTGTTAAAATGAATAATAACATTAGTTTTCATAATATCGCTGTTTCTAACGCGAATTACAATAAAACTTTAGATAATACTTTTGCTCCATCAGATACATCTCAAATTCTTTATCAAAGAACATTGAAAGCTAGAGACGCTCGCGATTCATTACCTAAATTTAACGGCAAAGACATTCCGGTCGACGAATTTTGCAGACATATGCAACTTATTGCTCGCAACCTACGCCCAGGTGAAGAACCGTCATTTGTTGTTTTACTCGGAACGCGATTAGCTGGAGATGCATTAGAATATTACTACCGTAATTTGCACCGCTTTACTACAGTAGAAGATCTTGTTAATTGTTTCAAATCTAGATTTTGTGACGGCCTCGATCTTTCACATTGGATTTTTGTTATTACTCATACACGTATGACACCGGACGATACGGTTTCAAGTTACGCGTCACGTATAGAAGCCGCCGTGTATCGCGCAAAAGCCTGTATTGAAATTGAAGAATACGGAAACGATAATGACGATTCAGCTCAAAAGAGGCTAGTAGACAGGACTGCCTTAACTCAATTTGTCCAGGGTCTGAGCCCGGCACTTGAGATGCGCGTCCGTATCGAACACCCGCTGGACTTATCTAGCGCTGTCGCTCACGCCGCACGAATAGAACGCGATATAACCTATGATCCGTTTGCTCCAAGTCTGAAGAGTTCTGATGATCCAGACCCTCGATTTTCGCGTAACATTTCTCCAACGCTTACGCCGCATAGAAAAAACTGTATAATTCACGGAAATTGCACTCATTCAACCGATGAATGTCGCGAAGTACTATCGAGATTAAATAACTCCGGTAATTAACATAACTCGAGGTCAGAAGGACAAAACCATACACAAAATTCAAATCCACAAACTCTGTCTCAAGAAATCCTTTTATCCCTGATAGATAAAACTACCTATTAACCCTTATAACAACTTTTTCCAACATTAATGACAATAATCACTCTAATAACAATTTTAACAGAATCCAAAATATCTTAACCATAATCAAATCGATTAAAATACAATCAAGAAAAAAAAAATATATATATATATATATGGCTAAGTGTCAATTCAACTAACTGTCAAATTGCCTAAACGGCAATCTGACTAAACGCCAACTTCAATTCGGCATGTCAAATAGTTTGTTTGTTTGTTTGTTTATTCATAATTGCGCCTCTGGCTATACCAGTTTGGCTGACTACAATATATAATACAAGTTGATTATGATTTTATGATTCTAGATTAATATAAGAAAACACATTTGAAAAAGCATAAATAAATAACAAGGGTTTACTTTCTGATCAGTGGGAAAAGAACTAGCACAAATCAAAATAGCTTTAACATTATCATATCACTGATGGATAGCTTAAGCATACTCAAGTACTTTTCAATCTCAGACTCACAATATCACATTTTATACAAACAACAATTATAATAATTTCGTGAGTCATGGTGGATACACGGACTCTACCTCATTTCTTTCAGAACGTTTCACAACTCATGGACAGGTTCGTCTAAAAAGAAGAGGAAAAAGGAATACATTAATTTGAAATATCTCCCAAATCATAGAAAATCTATTGATAATATCATCATCAATCAAATATATCATAATATAGTAACATAATGTTATAAAGGTTCTGTTCTGTTCGTACGCCATATATCACAGGGGCCAGTGCGGGGTCGTCTGCTGTGCGAAAAGAAAATCAAACAATCTTTTCCTGAAAACATCTACAGATCGAGCAAGTCTGATATCACCTGGCAAGCCATTCCAGAATCTCGTAGCCGTAGCTATGAAGGAGTTAAAGAAAAGATCTGAGGATGCGAAAGGAACGACCAATTGTAGCGTAAAATTTCTCGTGGTTCTCTGAGAGACGAGGTTTCTCTCTACAAAATGCTCTGCCAGATATGATGGATCACGGTGCATCAGAAGGCTGAAGAGAAACATTCCCATGAAGTACTTCCTGCGATTTTCTGCCTTAAGCCATCCCAGTTGCTCATAATGTGGTGATATGGGATTTCTCACCTTTTCCATGACTACAAACCTGACACAAGAGTTCAGTAAGATGTTCAATTTGTCACTGAGATACTGGGGGATGTCAGTGAACAGAAGACAGCAATAGTCGAGGTGAGGGATAATGAGCGATTGAACTAGTTGGCCTTTCAATTCTCTTGTGAGATATGAGTAGTTCTGTCTAATCTGGCGAAGACAGAACCAAACCTTACGAGAAATATCATTGATTTGAGGAACCCAAGACAGGTTTTCATCCATGAATACTCCCAGATTTTTCACCTTTCGGACATAGGGGATCGCAGAATCACCCAGCTGGAGTTCAGGGAGAAGATCGAGATCTATATATGCTAGGAGCTTTGGTGATCCCATTACCATGATCTTTGTCTTTGAGGCATTCATCTTCAGACAGTTCTGAGATGCCCAGTTCCCTATAGCCGTTATGTCTGATTGCACTCTATCTAATAGGTCGTAGATCGCAGAGGGTGGACCCTGGATGTAGATTTGTAGGTCATCAGCATATAAGATGTGCTTGCAGTTTGTTATGACCTGGGGAAGGTCATTGATAAATACAACAAACATTAGCGGCCCTAGGAGCGAGCCCTGTGGGACTCCTGCAACGAGATCAATCCAACTAGATAACTCTCCATCTGAGTCCATCACTGCCTGCCTTCGACCTGAGAGGTAGGACCTAAACCAAGCAAGGGTGGACTCCGAGCAGCCCAAGTCACTCAACTTCAGGAGAAGTATTTCGTGATCGACCAAGTCAAACGCTTTGGTAAAATCGAACAGTACCAGAATAGTGATTTGACCATTATCGACTCCAGCCCTCACATCATCGGCAATCCTAATCAGGACAGTTTGAGTTGAGTGGTGTTTTTGGAATCCAGCTTGAAATGGATCGAGTGCCTCAACTAGGTTAAGATAATTCATAAGTTGATCCAGAACAGCACCCTCCAGAACCTTTGACAATGCACACAACAAAGAAATTGGACGAAAGTCTTTGGGTTCCTGGGGTTTCGAATTTTTGGGAATAGGTTTTATGATGGCCAATTTCCAGAGGGAGGAAAGATGCTATTTTCAATAGATATGTTAATGATTTTTTTAAGATAAAAGGGAGAAGGACTGGTAGAGCTAGTTTGTAATAGTGGAACGGAATGCCATCTATTCCACAGGCTTTGGTTTTGGGTTTAGACATCAGAGTTTTCAGAGTTTCCAAGGAGATTGGTGATAAGGAGAAGGCATTTAGAGGTGCAGTATGTGGTTGTGGGAGATTGGTTCTAGGAAAAGACATTCTTAACTGATCAACCGTGTCGACAAAGTATCTATTCATATCCTCTCTTGGTATTGACACAAGAGTGTTTTCACTCTTGGACGCAACAACTCCCAAACGTCTGAGCTCCTTCTAGAGTAGATCAGGTTTGTGTTGTCGTAGGCAGTCCTGGAGCCTGTTCTCCAGGTATTTTGATTTAGCTTCGGAGATCAAGGAGTTTACAACTTTTACCTGAGAGCGCAGAAGCTCTAGGAAGTGAGGTAGTTGAAAAGAACGATAATAATTTCGCAATTTATTCCTATACTCTATAGCTTCTTTGATGGCCTCTGTGATCCAGAGTGCTGGTTTATTTCTAGGTGTGAATACCTTTTCAGGGGCATAACGATCAAGGACAGACAAGATGGTCTCATCCAGTTTCGAGATCGCTTAACCTAAATGGAGAACATCGATATAGTTCAAATCCTGTTCGAGTGCTTCAGAAAGAGTGTTTGAAAATAAGGAAGTGTCTATATTTCTGATATCTCTATACATGATCTGACGTGGAACAGCTTCAATGGGGAGACTATAAGTAAGGATCAATCATGTCCCGACAGAAAGGGATAACCAGATTGCTTAAATTTAACCACGTTTGTCTCACTATCCGTCATACAGAGATCAAGTAGGGTGTGCGATGTCGCAGTATGATAAGTCGGAAGCATATTAACCAGGTGTAAGGCACGCGAGAAGATGAACTCCCTCATCCAATTCTCAGATGAGCTAGAAAGCAAATCACAATTGAAGTCGCCTAATATGATAAGGTGCCTATAAGTCGGTGCTATGCGGTCGAATGCGCCAAAGAAAGAACTTGAAATCGGTGTTTGAGGTGGACGGTAGACTACTGCACAGAGAATATTCACATCTATCAAACGCAAAGCGATAAATGAATATTCAGTGAGTTGTTCCGGAGGAGAAACCTCGATGATTTTGTACGACTTGATAGAATGATGAACGTAAAAACAAACTCCACCTGCTCTCCAATCAGCAACCCTATCATGCCTTATGTTTCGATATCCAGAAAACGCCACTCTGTTATCTGGGATGGTTTCATGAAACCAGGTCTCCGAGACTGCAATCAGATGGAATTCTGAATTAGATATAAATTCAGCTGCTTCTTGATGATGAGAAATGTTGACAAGTGATTGGGCATTGAAATACATCACCTTAAAGGAGGGTATTCTCTGGGTGGGATTTACAACTCCTCGATTAAGGTGTTTGTGTTGACTAAAAAAGAGTCAGATTTGTTTGAATCATCTTCCAAAAGTGATGCTTCTGTTCGCGCAGTTTGACATCCGGTTTGCATCGGGGTTTGGGCAATATCTAGATCAGGAGGAATAGCTGGGGGATCACCACCGAGTAACAACGGGTTCACTACATTTGAATCAGGACAAGCAACTGGGGCAGTATCACCGAGTTCACCCTCAAGGTCCTGAGGGTATTTGAGAGGGACTGAGTTCTGGTCTTTCTTCATCAAAACTTGTCCATTTCTCATCCAGCAATATTTTAATTTCTTTTCTTCCGCAAGCTTGCGAGCTTTGGTTAAGGTTTGTCGTTCAATAGCTGTTGATCTTTCGTTCATGAAGATTTTCTTATCGCCCGACCCTGGTACGACTTCAGCTAAGCGAAGGATACCCTTTGCTTTTTTTCCCGTGAGCCATTTATTACGATATATCCTTGTAACAAATCTGACTATGAGAACTCGATCTTTGCCACGAACTACCGGGAACACTCTAGCTTCATCGATCAGATGATCACAATATTCAATCTTCAACACAGCAGAGAGTTTACGCAGAAAATCGAATGGCTCAGCAACAGCCACATCATTTAGCCCAGTAATAACAACTTCATGACTCCAGTCAGGCCTCACCTGGGGTTCAGCTGATGATTTCACACGATCAGATGATTTGATTTCCAAAATCGCTCGTTCATTTGCAGATAATCTTGCCTCAATGTTCTCTATTTTTGTGGAGTTTTGCAACGATATTTTGACAGCGACGTCCAATTTCTGCTCAATTGCTAAAATTGAAGGTTGAATTTGAACACAAAAAAGAAAAAAGATATAAAAATATAAATAAAAGAAAAAATAGAAGAAAAAGTCAAGAAAATAGAAAAGAAAATAAAATAGAAAATGAAGTTTAGTGAAAATAAAAGTAGTAATAAGTTAATAATTAAATATAAGATGTACTGCAGTAATTGAGTATTTCGATCATCAGATCATGGCGCGCCTGCAGGTTTGGACATCCGGTGGGAATCTATTTTTACGGCTGGAGTCACTGTGATCGCATTTCCATTGAATCGACTGGTCCTCGTCAATTTCACGGAGTCACGCACGATGGCAGGAGCGTGCCATGCGATTTCGCCGATGCTTGGAAGACACAATCAAAAGAGCCGGTGCGTCCAGAATTACGCTCAACTTTCCCAAGATTTGCACCGTATATATTATAGTATATATTTCTTGACACATTGTTCGTTCGCACGTTCAAAAATAATGTAAAAATCGTATGGTGTTTTTTTAATGAAAAAAATGAATATAAGTTTGAATATAAGAAAAACGACATCGTTAGATCAATTAAAAAGCAAAGATGGATTTTTTTATAAAATGAAAATCAATTTATATTCAAAATTCATCAATGATTTAATTTAGAAATATACGGCAAAATATTTCAAAAAAAATAGAAGTGACAGTTTTTCAATAGAATACAAGCTTCAGTGAATGAATGTCAATCAGAATAATGATTCAACTAAAATAATGAATATTCATATAATAATAACAAATGAATTGATTGTAAATTTTTATTAAAAATCAATTAAGAAGGCAGAACTTCTATTCACTATTAATTTGTTTACTTGATAAAAATAATATAAGTTCCTTGTTTATAATATCAATCAAATCAAGTACTGTCTTAGGAAATGAATGTAAGATTAAATTTTCGTAAGTTTATTTTCAAAAACATTTTAAGAATAATGTACATGCGGTAACATTTGAATAGTATTTTATTACTTTCATCTGATCCATTGCATTAATATCATTTTTATAACATAACTGCTGCCTTAACTCTAATTTCAGAATTGTAACAAATTATAAATTATGATTATC
Source organism: Trissolcus basalis (assembly GCA_025266255.1). Taxonomy (NCBI): domain Eukaryota; kingdom Metazoa; phylum Arthropoda; class Insecta; order Hymenoptera; family Scelionidae; genus Trissolcus; species Trissolcus basalis. Next base: position 3,464 of record JAAMPD010001884.1, on the reverse strand, counting down.
TCAATAATTTAATGAGACTTATAATCTAACTAGATTCCAATGAGACATAGCATAGTACAAGTTAAGAGGATTGATCAAGGTGTCAAATAATCTCAAAACGAATTCTGTGTTTGAGCCAGAATATTTTGAGTTTACCTGACAGCTTGATCAATTCTCTTGACAAACGGGAATCTTTTCACAAGAAAAAAAGGCGAAATAAACGAAAAAATGTAAATTGCTTCACATCATAACACAACTCCAATCCTTTTTTTCGAAATCATCAACATTTTTCTGTTTTTTTGCTCGCTGAGAAAGATTTTCTTCAAGTTTTGGCATTTTTGATCGAGTTTTTCTTGGAACATTTGAAATGAATGTAGCTTCATCCTCAATTGTATCATCCGTCATTATACAATTTTTCTTGCAGTCCTACAAAAGCAATCGAAATGATGAAATAACTATAACATAAATAGATTTTGATAAAACAAATAGTACCAATATTTCAAGAAATTCACCTCGCATATTCCGTAAGGAATTACTGAATCGCGTTCGTCTGACGTGGTATCGCTGTCCGACTCGGAAATTACCTCGTCACTTGATGAATCAGAATAAGCTGTACTGGTCTCAGTGACCTTATCATCCGTAATTTCACCTATCATCTCAGAAACTGTTTCGACTATGGGTACGTTCGTTGCAGTTTGAACTTTATTGTCGTTGTTACTGTCACACATCATGAGATCTGCAAAAGTATGAAAATAACTAGCAAATTATTTTCTCAATGTACAAATATTTCACAAATGTAAAATATTCATTGTGAATTTTGAGAAACGTTAAAATGTTCTTTGGATAATTTATGCTTAACTAATTTAACACTAAAGTGCTAATTTCGTCTATTTTAACTGATACGAATTCTGACAATGTATGTAGCGATAGGTTATTTCGAGTGAATTGAAGAAAACAAATGACAAAAGAAAGTTGAAAAATAAAAAAATCGAAAATAATGAAACTCTAAAAATACTGTTCAAATTTTTTCATGTAGTGTTGTGATTGTGATTAAAATAATCTGTTTTAACCCGTGGGGGGCACACTTTGATCCAGCAACTAAGTGGGACACACTTGTGCGAATTTGGTTTTGCTATGTTTGAGAGCGTATAACTTTTTTGTTAATAATGCTATCGAAAAAAAAGTCGAATCGATTTTGTAGGAAATTTAATGCAGAATTCGATGGTGTAATTCATTTTTGTTGAAATTTGTTTATTTATAGAAAAATTTTGCGTTTTATAAAAAAAAATTTTCGAAAAACACCGTTTTTTATATTTATGTACTATTTTGTTAAACAATGATTAGTAAACTATTAATGCATAGTAATTGTTAGTTGAAAGGATGTACTTTAAGGTAGTTATTGTTATTTTTTGATTTATAAATACTAAATATTTTTTAAAGAGGCCTGAAAAGGTGCTATTTTTGGTACGTGAAAAAACTGAGATGTTGAGTTTTTTTCCATTTTTTTTAAATTAAAAGCACAATTCTTACTAAAATTACATATGAAAATTGAAATTAACATTATAACAACTTAATATCTAATGACCTAGTTTTTTTTTTTTTTTTTTGGTATATTATATTTTTATTGTTAAAAATAGATGAAATATTAATATACAAGTCAAAAATAACTTACCTTGAGAATCTTGAGAACTGATTGTAAAAAACAATTGTTCAACAAATTGCGAATCCGCGCCGATTGAGACGACGCCGGAGACACACTTGTGCGTATTCGCACCACTAAGGCCTTTGTGACCGTTTCCCACAGCTGCTTTGAGAGAAATGACCGTGAAAGCGGTTAGCATCCATCAAGAATAGACGAAACAAGTTTGTCGTGGAGGGGATTCGGTTCTTTTCGAAATGTTCCAGAAACGACGACCGATTGAAAATTTCGGTGGTGCGAATACGCACTAGTGTGTCCCCCACGGGTTAAAAGTTGAGAAAATAAGATGAGAAAATAAAAAAAATTGACGTTAAAAAATATGTTAATTATTTCAAATGTTATTATAATATGATATCAATTTTTTGTTTATCGACAGTTGATCGAAATTGACTATTTCCGCAGATTTCTTTTTCTATAGTAAGCTTGCATCCAAGAAATGATCTGCTGATCAGTTTGTTTCTCTAAGTGTGGACATTTCCGAATGGTTGCTCTAATATGACTTCGTTTCGGATATTTCCCTTCTCTAATTTCTTCCTCAAAAAACTTGTGTAAACTGTCGATTTCATTTTAGGTCCATTTGTTCTTCCCTTTTTGCTATGAGCCTTATAAAATTTAAACAACATGAAAATTTTTTTTATTAATCAATTATAAAATAATTATTTGTAGATGAAATGGATAATATTTCTATCAGTTAATATGTTAAATTACTTGTTGAACAATCAATTTCTACACTATAATCTTCTTGGACTGTGTTTGTAAATTCATGTCCACAAATTCCATTTTTTGCACATCTTGAATATCCTATATTGAAAAGTATAATAATTTAATCTTGTGATTAACACCTCATTTTCTTAGTTGCTTTTCAATTATATATTTTTTGCCACTCAAAATCGAAATTCGGAAATCAAATATTAAATGCAATTTGTATAATTCGAATACGAAAAGGAACTTTTGTTTTATGTCGAAAATGTAAAGTCAGAGTACATAAGTACAGAAAAAAACAGTACCTTTGAAACGTTTGTTACTTCGGCACTCGTACTTGGTACAGATACTTCTTGGAGAACTATAATTAATTAAATCGTGTTATGAAACAATCAATTCGGTTGGCGAAAATAGTTTAGTTGCAAATTCTTTGATCATTATTTCATGTTCATCAGACTCAACAAGGAGAAATTTTTGTATAAATTTTGGAACTTACAATGGACGTGAAATAAACTTAAAGGATCTTGAAATGTATTTTCCTGTTGAAAAAATTTATTCAATATAAAAATGAATAAATATTTACCAGTGTTGTCTTCAATTACGAAGGTTTTTCCCGATTCAGCAGAATCAGTACAGTGCGGTACGTCTTCCGTTGTTAATTCACGATCATTCAAAGCTAATCCTTCATTAGATGTTTCTGCATTCCTTTCAGGGTTGAAAAATACACTGAGAGAAAAACACTTCAAAATTTACCGTGATTTTCACGACGAAACGGATTTAAATCGACAAATACTGTGAAAAGTACTGTGTCAATGTTAAAAATTACCGTGACGATCAGTAAATTTTAAAAGGCAATCCATTAATATTTCAGATAAACGCCGCAATATTTCAATGTAAAAAAAAAGTAACGTTCCAAAAAGTTATTTTTACCGTGAAAATAACAATAATTACTTCACTCTACGATGAAAATTATTGTATGTCATTTTACTTTTTACCGTGACAACACAGTAATTTTCACAAAGCCGATTTTCATGAAATAATTTCATTTTCTTTGAGTCGTCGATGAAGTCGGTAGCTACTTTTG